>QJNV01000387.1:0-57607 GCA_004155935.1 Monosporascus sp. GIB2 | reverse complement strand
AAATTTGTATATTTATACCTATTTCTGTTATTTTATTACGTTATTTTTAAATCCCAGTGATTACGTAGAATTTGGCCTCCAAAGGGGGGTGCACTCCAAAGATGGGTCACCCACACTAGGCACTAGTTTTGTTGGTTGGTTAGTTAGCCGGACCGGCTCAACCCGCCCACGAGATCCGCCACCGCCCCATTGTCCGAACTTGGCAATCGACGAGCCGCACGACTTCAGTATTCTAACCCCAACGTGGACTACTTGTCGAGGCTAGAATGCCACCTCACAAGAAAGCCCCGCTTTCTTATCAGGGATTCTCAAATGGAAACGGACCTTCAAATGGAAATCTTCAAGAGTAATAGCGCAGACAAAGTAACTATACCTTTAAAGGCATAATAATTTATAAATAAAAAAGTTTTTAAAAAAGATATCGAATATTATAAATGTAAAATTTTTATATTTAATAAAAAAACTACGTTAAATATTAAAAGCTTATACTACTAACATATTACGTAAGTGAGCTGTATATATAAGTAAGCTGTATACCTTTTAATACTTTGAAATAATAAATCTAAATAACTTAACTATAGTACATTAAATTAATTCTAATTAATCGTATTATCTTTCGTCAGCCGTATTTACAACTTTTGAATAAGTGTACGTATTATTTTAAGGCTTGTTACGGACGTGTCAGGTTGTGTTGGAAGGTCAGAGTGGCAAGGTAACCCATTTATTGAGAACAGTCTGAAACCTGACACTTCCCCTCCATTTCTGGGGGGAAACCACCCATACATATAGCCAACCCCCGCATCGAGCTCGTGACGTAGCCCTGACGCGTACATCCTTAGCACCTTACACCTTAGCACCTCACAGGACGCTAGGTTGCTATTTCTTCTTTTTAAACTAATCGCAACCGACTAACTTTAGTAACTATTAATAGCAATTCTTTGCCATAACCTTTCTGCTGGCTAAAAGGATTTATTTATTCTATATAGCAAGTATTTATCTTTTTGAAAAATATTTATTTAATTATTTAATTACGTAAATATCGAATTATTAAGAAATTAAATCCAACACATTCTATAACACGCCTTACTGAATTGGGTCGGGGTGACTCAGTTTTGATCAGGGCGGATTTTGTCAGATATAAGGGACACCAGTTGTTGTTTTATTCATGACTAGTTGCAGGTGCTCTAGAACGCGCACTGCACTTTAAGGTGATCTAGTCCCGGAACATATATGTTCCGATCAGAGGGAATCTTCAGTATATGGGGTGCTAACGCACCCCCTGCTAGCTGACAGATTTGATAAGAAGATTACGATAATGATAAGAGATGACAAGATATGGAAAAGCATTCGATTGTATTTATGGTGTTAAACTTAATATTAATGGTATAAGTGGTGATAGTATGTGTGTGTTCTCTCTGGGTTTGAACCTATGGCGAAAAGAACGTTTTAATATATATAAGAAGTCCGAATTAATTAATTAACTAGGTCTGACCTAGGTCGTAATATCCTGGCTCATAACAAGCCTTTTTTCTTATAATAGAAGATGTTTTCGTCTTATCGTAAAAATAATAGAAATATTAAAAATAATAAAAACTTAACACTATAACGCATATCAAGTATATTGAAATGGGGCAGGGTGTTACGCTTGTACTCGGATTCGGCTGATCAATTAGCCCGGACCTCACATGTATATTAGAACGTTCTTTTCGCCATGGGTTCAACCCTAGCACACCACTCATCACGCATTCCACATACATTAATTGCTAGGTTCAACACCATGAATATACTCGTTGGCTTTTCCTATCAACTCTTACCTAAATAGTGACATACTAAGGACATCCGCACTGATCAAGACTGAATCTCCCCGACCCATCCCATTTTAATATATAAATTTTTGATTAGTTTTTTTAATTTTTTTTTCATTAACGTAATGTATTTTTTAACATTTTTAATTTAGGACTTTAGGTTTGCCTTTAAGGTGAATCCTTGCGTTATATAGCTTTTCCCCGTTTTTTTAATTTAATTTTCAGATTTTTAATTATTAATTAACTTTGTATACTTTTTCTAATTCGGCCATTTTGAGATAAAGTATAGTTTTGGGCGTTTTCTAGTTGTTTAATACGTATCTTTAACCTATCAGTATGGTACCGTATAGGTTTTATTGAGTATAGCTTAAGTACGCTGGTTACTAAGTGGTAGGCGAGATATGTATTCTGCTTTAAGATTGTATTACGGTTAGACGTTGTTTTAAGGTTATATTGTTATTATTGGGGTACGCGTACGTTTTAATTAATATTAATAAATTTTAGAAGATATTTAATAGTAGGTTAAAAAAAGTTATTAAATTAAAATCTTTTCGGTATGTTTTTATCATATTTCCTATCGTTTAAACCTAAATATAATCGGATAATTCCTTTTATAAATCTGATTACATTTAGGTTAATCGTATTTAGTTTTCTCTATAACTTAAAATCTCGGGAAAAAAAAATCCGGACACTATTTAAAAGACGTATATTTAATTAATAGTTTAGAGTGTTAATGTTATCTATTCGTACGGGCGAATTATCGAATTGATTTTATTCTTAATTTAATCGATAAAAGTTAGCTATTTTTCTGTATCGATTATCTAAAAAGTAATTACCGAATACTAATAATATACGTTCTATTTATATATGTAAAAATCTAATTTAATATTTAATACTTTTATTATTATTAACTGGAATAAGGTTTTATATTACTATTTAAATAGAATTCAAATCGGACTTTCGGATTTTAATTTTCGGTTTTTGTTTTATAAATATATAATAGCTTTAAATTATAAACTGATTTATTTCGAATATGTATAATAATTTTCCCATAGTTATCTTTCGTGTAATTATATAGGTTAATTTAATAATATTTATTAATCAGAAATAGTTTTCGTTTCGAATAAGCATAAATTTTTTTAAAGTAATCCGGTAACGGTATATTCCTAAAAATCAGGGTTATCCGCGAATTTCAATAGTACCTTAGATTTATTTTAAGGGCGATATTTTTCCGTATTTTGCGGGATATTAAATATAAATTCGTTTAAAATTAACCTTTATATTAGGAAAAAAAAAGAGTATATTAAATGCTGATAAATTATTAAAATATAACTTTTTTTAACAATGTTACGAATTCGGTATTAGAGATAAATCGAACATTAGCGGTTTTACTTAAATCTTTAATTGTAGATAAATTAAGTTTCTTAAGGCTTAACTTCGACATATTATCTTTTTACCTTTTTATAAATGTTTTAAACGAGGGTAAGGCCACAATAAATATAATCGGGACTAATTAAAGTACTAAAGTGTGTATAGACGGATATACTTATTAAGTAGGTAGGGAATAGAATTTGGTATAAAGAGGTAGATGTGTAAATAAGTAGGTAAATATAAATTGCGAAAATTATATACATATATTAGAAAATGTTTAAATTATAATTTTCAAATGTTCGCCGCAATTAATTAATAAGTTATAAGGTATATTTAATAGCTTTTTACCGAAGTTTCTATACGCTGAGAAAATTCTAGGAAATTCCATTCGATATTGTTAAAGAAAGTGCCGTAGATCGTAATCGTTTTTAATTAGTTAATTACCGTTATTTAAATTTTTTTAAACTTTTAAGCTTTATAATTTCTCATTTTTTAATAATCTTTATCATATATCTCAAGTACACCTATATCTTTATTTCGACATTTCTATTTATTAATCCAAACCGTTTAATTTATTTATTATAGGTATTTTCGAACTACTTAATTTTTTTAAACGCCAGAATTATTATATTGATATAAATTTTAAGTAATTAGTTAAGCAAATAAAAGATTTTTCTATTGAAGATAATAATAATTAAGTTACTATTGTCGATTTTAAAATTAGGCGTATTTAAACTTTTTAAAATTTTAACCGATTTATAACAATCCGTCATAATATGTTAATTATTTTTAACATTTTCTCATTTATTAAGTTAATTACTTATAAAATAAGAAAAGTTTTAAAAATTTATTTTTAACGTAATAATAAACCCTCGATCGATATTTATAATATTCGTAAGTCTTATAATCTTGTATACGGTTAAGCCCTTATAGTTAAATTACGCCCTTAATTTAGGTAACGGTTTAATTTTATTACTTTAAATAATAAGCGTTTCTCTGCCGGGATATTTATTATAAATTATTTACGTTTTCTTTTATTTCGGAATATTAAGTTATTAATTAAGGGTAATTTAATAACTTTTACAAATACCGTTCTAAATATCTCCTCTTTTATTTACATTTTAGAAGCTAATCGAGAAATGTAATTATTTTTAACGAAATCGATTTTAACCCCGTATTTAAGCGAAAATTCAGTATTTAACAGCATTTTTAATCCTAAACCGTTAATAACATTAACTTTTACTATAAAATAGTTATTAACTTATATACTTATAACTTGTTTTCATATATATAAATCGAATTCGACTTAAATAATAATAAACGTTTTAAAATTAATACTTTTAACGAAAACAAGATTAGTTTTAAATAATTTAAAGTTTTTAGCTTATATAATTATTCATTTTCGGTCGATTAAGATTATTAAGTTACTTATACCTATATAGACGTCAACTAGTCGTATGTCGATATTAACTTTAACCCCTACTTTTAAGTATGAGATTTTCTATAGCAATCTATTTTTTATTGCTAGATCTAGGTTAATTTCGATTACCTGCTCGTCGTTAAGAATAAGATGTACTATTTCTTTAGGACTGGTCGCTTTAACGCAAATTTTAAAAAATCTGCTAACCGTATAATCTTAAATATCGTTATCTTTTTTATTAAATACTTTTTTATAAATACCGCGCAAAAAGGTTTTTTATATCGTGTTATATATCGTATCATTAATATAAAAAAAACTTAATTTCTTTATTTTTATAGGTAACGTTTTTTTAAACTTTTTCAGGTATACGAAGTACGTATTATCTATAATGTAATCTTTTATATATATTTATTTTCTTTTATAATTTAAGTTAATTCGGCTATTTTTACTGAAATGAATATAACCGTCGGCTTATAAAGTAATTTAATAATATTTAACGTCTTTTTTCGTATTTTTATATTAACTTTTCGTTAACAAACATATAAGTTCTATTGTAACGTTGTAATCTTTGGCCCAACTTATAATATCGTCTAAAACGGCGCTAAAAACCGTTATTTTCCGGCTAGTTCGAACGCGTATTGCGTTTCTAGCGTTAAAGATAACATAATTTCTTGCGTTATTAATTTTATCGCTAAAATCCTTCCGTATAATTGCGAAAATTTAAGTTAAATTAACAAAATCCTCGATTTTCGGTTACGTTATTTCAGGGGCAAGGGAATAGGGATAGAGGTGCGCGTTATAGAGAGGACGCTAAGCACGCTAGGTGTCATCACTACGTAATTGCTACGATGCCTCTGCGGGGTAGCCGCCCTTATAGGTAGTTGCTCATTCCTCCCTAAAGGAAGAAGAGCAAGTTTCAGACTAGTTCCTAACATACCCGTATTGTTCCTCTCACTCTGATCCCAACACATTTGACACGTTATAAATATTCTTAACGTTAAAACCTTTTTTTATTACAGTTATTCTTTTTTTAATAAGCCGTATTATTTTAATCGTTTAATCTTTCGTATAAATCGTTTCATAAGGCGGCGTTCGTTTTTTAGATATTATTTAATTCGGCATTTTTAACTTTTACCGTATTATCTACCTTGGTTAGGTATATGGTTATAAAGTTCTTTTTATCGAGTCCAAGGTATCATACCTAAAAAGCTAGGTATAAATTTTAATATAAATACGTAAGTAACTGGAAATCGGTCGTATCCTTTTATATTTTAGCGTACCTATAAAGATATATTATATAAGTCTTAATAAACTTCCTCTTTTTATTATTTTTAAATGTATACCGGTTCTGGGTTAATTAATTCTAGGCCTATAATAACTTAATTCCAAATCGTTTAAAACGGCGTTTAATGAAATCGTTAAGCTTAACCGAAAGTAATACTTATTTTCTTCGAGTAATTATAATTATTATTAAGTTAAAACGTTATCGTAAAATAATAATTAAACTATTTTAAGGATAGCTGATTTTTTAACGACCGTATTGGCTTATTTTTCCACTTTTTAATCTATAAGTGCATATCGTAATAGCATATTTATTTTTGGTCGTAAAAAATAGCAAATCCTTTATGCTTAACTTCGTCGTTATCGGGTTAAAATAATTCAACGTTTATTAGGTAAATCCTTTATAAATCCGTATCTAACCTTTTAAAAGTTTAAGCTTATAAGTTAGTTATTAAACCTTAACCAACGCGCTATTTCTTTTCATTTTTTTAAACAAAAAAGTTAAGGCTCGTATAATACCGTCGTATTTATTAATTAAATTAGCTAAACTAGTTTCTTCGTCCTGGCCCGTATTCTAGTTCGAAAGCCCGGGGTCGCTTATCGGATAAATCGATATCTCTAACAGTTCGTACGTTAGCCTGGCTAGGGTTTCCTTTAAGGTAACGAACTTTTAAAACTCCGGTTTTTTTAACGAGTTCGGGCGTAAATATTTTCGAATTTCTTAACTAACCTGGTACTTTAAATAAAATTATTTTTGGCCTTTTAGGTCGGTTTTGCGTCTTACTTAAAAGAGTTTCCTAGTTTTAGGCGAATCCGACGATTCCGCTATTACTTTTTTTCAATCTTTTAACTTATGTAAGTTTCTAGGCGCTAACTTAATCGATTATTCCGGTCCGTCCGGTTATCCTAGTCGTATTCTTTTTTAAAGGAAGTTATTGATTTAGTTGTTATTGTTAATAAAAAATCTGGCGGTCGAATAGGAAAAATTGAAAACGGATTCGAAAACTTTTTCTAATTTTACCTAATAATTGAAAAGTTTTTCTAAATATAATATAAAAGTAATTAGTACGGCGTAAAAGTTACTAAGTACGCTCTTGAAATAATTTTTTTTTAATAATTATGAAGTACTTACATATTTATGTTTAATAAATCGCGAATTTAAATTATAAAGATAAAATATATAGTTATCATATTTTTTAAAACCTTTATAAGATAGGTATTATTATAAGCATTAAATTGTTAGGTATTACTTATAATCCGTAACTCTCCCTATCTAGGTAGAAATAATAGAAAAAATAAAAAGGATTAATTTTATATTCGGATAATAGGTACTACTTATAAAAGACTATATGGAAAATATAAGAAATGTCGAAATAATTGGGAAAAAGAACGTAAAAATATAAGCAAAAATTTGCTAATTATAAATAACCAATTATAAAGTACGTATAACTGTGTAAAATATGATTGCTCTACCTTCTTCTCTATCTAAGACTTGAAAGAACTATGTAGCTACTTATAGTTAAAGGATGAGCCACCTTAACAGTAACCACGTAACCTCTAACAATTTTTCTTAAGATATTTTTGTTCTTTTAGCGAATTTTCCGTTGTTAAGATTTCGTTTATTTTTTCCTTATCCGTTTTTCCATATAGATAATTGTATTATTGTTAATTTTTTACGTTATTTTCTTATTATTTTACGAAGTCGAATTTTTAACTTTATATATTCGAAAAACGTTTAGCGATATACTTCGTATTTTTTTTATAAATAAAGCATTATAATCGCGTATAATAACTTGCGCAAATTTTGATATAGCGATTAATTTCTTTAAATAAAATAGTTTTTTCTCATTTTTAATAATTTGGTAACTATTTTTAATCATTTAAAGTATTAGTTATTATGCTTATTTTTATTATACTTAGGAAGGTATCTTTTTTATAAATTTTTTCTAGTTCTTATAACTTTATAGCTATTATTGTAAAGTTTTTCATCGTTTCTATTATTGCCGTACTTTTGCTTAGGATAACCTTTTAACTTTTCTTTATTTTTATTATATTTTTATGTATAAGGATTCCGGAAGGTTCTTTCCTTGTCCTATTGTAGCGAGAATCCTTTTATTCTACCCATTTTAGGGTTATCCCGTAGGTACTAGAGTTTAGAGTTTGTTTTATTAAGACTTTTAAGATTTCTCTATATTAAGGTACCTTATAACCTATTTTGTCCTAATTTTAACATTTGATATAAAGCGTATTTTACTATTAGATGGCCCCGATTTTCATAGGTTCTAATTCCGTTTCATAAAATATGTTGCTCTTTTGGGAGATATTAGTATTCATCGAATACCTAGGTTAATTATTACTCCGGATATTAACTTTTAAGATAAATCATCCGTATCGTTCTTAACGTCGTTTATATTAACGATTATGTCAGCAGATGTGTTGCACTTAATCTCTGACTTGGTGTCTTGATTCCTATCTAGCTTTTCTCATCTACAACTTAAAGGAGAGCAGCCACATATAGCTGCTTCCTGCTTTGTTCCTTGCAATCCTAGGGCCACAAATTAAAGCTCTTTTAGAAAATCACCTTTACTGCTCACTGATTATTAAATCTTTACAATTTTTACAATATATTTATTAAGTCTAATAATTTATGGTAATTTTACAATTTTATTTTTAACCTTATCTTTTATTTTGTTATAAAATATATATATTAAATTATTTCTTTCGTTATTGGCCTATTTCGTTTTTAGCTTCAAAATTTTTACAAGTTACGGCGTATTTTGACGCTAATTGTCAGCAGTCACAGTGATCAAATACAGTAGCCTGGCGCAAACTATGTGTTGATGTTAAACTAAATTAAAACTGTCTGGGCCAAGCTCCCATTATATATATAAATCTATGCTTAAAGAGCTTCTTCCAGATAAAGGATATCCTAAGCTGCATCCTACAGCCTAGCCCACCAGCCGTAAGCACTTTAAAATATTAACTGCCCACACGCCCTCTTGCTTTAAGTGGTTTCGGCTATTAAATCCTCGAAAATAATCAATTAAGTCTTAATTTATTAGGTAACTAAAACCTTATTTCTTTTAATTTAAATGCCTATATCCTTTTAAGTCTCAAGTTCGCTACGAATTATTCGAAATTAACTTTGTCCAATAATTTCATAAGCTTATTTGCTATGCTATTCTTACTTTTTACGTATTAGAAGTTAATATTACCTTTTTATACTTTTTAACGGACGTAATAATATTCCAGCCGAATATAGCGTTTTTTAAGTTATTTATATTTTTGTTACCTACTTTAGCATACTTGTATTATTTTTCAAAATGGGAATAAGGGTTTTTGGCATAAACTTTAGCTTTATAAGGAAGTTCCTAATCCCAGCAGCCTTTGCTACAATTATTCCTACCCTTACGTATCCTGCTTTAATAGTATATTTAATAATAATACCTTATAACTTTAAAAGTTATAAAACGGGTGCTTTAGGTATAAAAAATACGCCGCTTATAATAGATTTAATTAATTTATTATCGTCTACAAAATTTATGTCTATTACTCCGAATAGGCTTAAGTCGTTATATTTCCGGTACGGGTACTTTTCATCTAGCTTCCGATACCGAAAAAACAAATTTGTGGTATCATTTAAATACCGCGGTAATTATTTAATACATTCCTAATATATTAGAGATAGGTTACCCATAAATCCAACTTAAATTAGCGTTATAAACGTTATATCCGGTTTACTATTATAATTAAAAAGCTTAAATTTCCTCATAAAGCTTACGTATTCGGAAGTATTTTTCTTATTAGTTACGCCCTTATATTTTACTACGTGCTGCAAATAATCCTTAACAAATAACGTAAGTTACTTCCATATATTATCTAACTTTAGTGATTTTAATAATTTCTTAATATAATGTTACTAGTTCAGTTTAACGTTCTTAATAGGTAACGAACGTATAATTCGTACGCCTAGGTATTAATTAACATCCTTTACATTTTTAATAGGTACGTTTTTTAAAATTTTATTAGCAATATTTCTTAAGCGTTATAAATTAAAGCCTATAAGCAGAAAATGGTCGACGTAGAAAACGATAAGGTTTTTTAATTACTTGTTACAGTAAATCGCATTATTCGAAATTAATAAACATATACTTTATTTCGTTGGTATATTTTTTTAACTTTTTCCTATTAAGTATTTCCGGCTTACTTCAGGTCATATAAGGGCTTTATCAGCTTGATAACCTTTTTAGAGTAAAACTGATATATCTTCTTTCTTTGGGTATATATTAGAATACTTTTTTAATATAGAGAATTATTATATATAAATATTCTTTTTTAAGTTGCCATTTAAGTAAGTAACGATAAAATCGATCTAGATTATGTGCTAACTTAACGTTATAGCTAAGGTTATTAGAATTTTCTACTAAATAACCTTTATAATGCTAATTATTATTTCGTTATAATTAATACCTTTCCGTTAAATAAATATTTTAGCGTAAATACGGGCTTTATATATCTTTAGCTTTTTATAGACGTATACTTTTTTCTTAGCATTTATTTCGCGTTAAATCTTTTTTTTTTTTCACTTCAGTAAAAATGGCTTTAAGCCATATCTTATGTTTTAAGCTTTCTATTATTTCCTTTAATAACGGGCCGTTATTCACTATAACGTACAACCTGTAACCGTCTTCGTCGGTCGACATCGGTTAACAATAGGTAAAAATAGAAAAGGTACGGGTACAAGTCGTAATTATCGCTTTTTTAGGTTAAAACTAGCTTTAACTTAAGATGGCCCACCCACCAACGAGCCACCCTATCAACGCGCCGCCATTTCCCATACAAAATCAACGAAATCGCATAATTATAATTAATTAACAAAAATAGATATTAAAAAGTGGTCTGCGGGGTAATACTTTACTGCTTTCAGTAAGGCAGCATATAAAACGTCATTTAAAAATATTAACGTTTTTATTAAGAAAATAAAGGTCGAAGTTGGGAAAACTAAGCCTTAACAATATCCCATACAAATTGTATGGGAATTTGTTAAGATCGAACGTTTTTACTTACTTGTAAATAACTTTATAAAAAAAAAAGATAAAAATTTAAACCAAACATTAAAAACAATAATATTAACTTCTGTAAAGGTTATAAAACTTACAATTTTATATCTTTAATTATCGTTATATTATTAATGTTTTAAATGGAACCATCGAATTTTTTTATAGAGAATTTTCCCCACTTTTTATTAATATTTTATATCTTTTTAATTAATTAAGATATGCAAAAAATGTAGCCTTATTAATTTAGCAAATTTATATAAATAATTAAGTTTAAAATTTCTTTTTTCTTCTTTACTTTTCTTAAAGTTATAATCTTTTTCCTTTATGCGTTTAACTAGGTGTAAAATATATGGGAAAACACTTTATCGCATATATGAAATTAAAAAAGGTAATTACGTAATTATGACAATTTTCTAAATATATGTATTATATAAAGACTTTAAAAGAAATAAGAATTTTAAAGAGTATTTATTTTTACGATTTCTTTTGAAATTTTAAAGTGTTTTTGAAAATGTAGCGATTTTGACGATTTGTATGGGAAAACGCTGGCGCGTTGATGGGGTGGCTCGTTGGTGGGTGGGCCATCTTACGTATTAGCTTCAGGGCTTCGTCTAGAGCTTCCAAATCATATAGCTTAAGCGCTGTTTTTTTGGGGTTTTTTTTTGGTTAATTTGCTTAATTTTTTGACCCATATCATTTTTTAAAACAACGTTATATTCTTTATTTTTTATTCTAACACCCTGTTACTTCTAACAGTATTTTAAACGTTTCTGTGCTGGTTATAGGAATAACTGAATAATATCTTTTAGGCTAAAAAGTTATTCTAATTTCCTTAGATTTTTATAAATAATAACGTATGGTATTATTAATAGCTTACAGCCTTTTAACAGTTATGTCGGCAGTTGGTGCTTTGAGGTGCTCCCGGCTGGTGGGTCAGGCTGCAGGATGCAGCCTGGGACACCGTTTGTCTGGAAGAAGCTCTTTGAGCATGGATTTGGATATGTAATGGGAGCTTGGCTCAGACGTTTGTAGTCTAGAGCAACATCAACACACAGTTTGCGCCAGGCTACTGCATTTGATCACTGTGACTGCTGACAAGTTATACCTTATAATTATATATTCTCTAATAGCTTAGTAGCATTTTTTTTGCTTTACGGGTTGCTAATTCTTTTAATTTAATTCTGTAATTTTTATTAATTAAGATTATGTATTTTTTAGCAAGTATCCGAAAGTCGTTATTCTTAGGCTTATGGAACCTTTTAAGGTTAAATTCGACTGCGTTTTCAAAATATTCGATTAATATTATATTTTTTATTATTAACTATCCAGTTCGGTTAACGGTATGCGTTATAATTTTCATTATAAGGTCCTAAAAATATGTTGGTATTTTTATCTGCGTTATAATTACGCCTATTTCGTTCTAAAGGAATTATATATTACGTTTCGCAATTTCATTCTAATATTAGTTATAAGCTTTAGAAATTACTAGTTTAACACTTTTTACTGCGTAAAAACTCTCGATGATAGTTATACCGAATTCTTTACCGCTGTTAAGACGTAAAATTTGCGTTTTTTTCCGCTTACTTTTGATATCTGGTAATAACGTTTTCAAACGTTTAGATATTCGGGTAATATAAATGCACAAATTTTACTATACTTTATTTTTAGTTCTAAATAAATGGTATTCTTTATAACGCGATAAGTCGTTTATAATTAACCTGAAATATTTGTTATTTTTGATGCTAACAAGTTTAACGACTTTTACGTCGTATCAAGTAATTTCTCTTACATAGGTTGCTTTTTTTTAGGGATTAATATACGATATCTTCCGTATTTTTTTCTTCGTTATAAGCTGTATAAGAAAACGATTTTATATTGCTAAGGTTTAAGTTTATCCCTGTAAACTTTTTAATAATCTAAATTAATCGTTTAATGCTGGGATGGCAAAAGCGGCGGTACTAAAAGAAAATTTTCTTTATAACTTCATTTGTTATAAAAACCTTGCCTTTTTTAAGCGTTTTTATAAGGGTTACTTTTAGGTTGTTAGCCGTGTTACCGCCGTCTTTTTTACCAAATAACCCCTCTAGCCCGTATTCCTATTAATTATTCAGGGATTTCGGGCTCTTATTAGTAAATTTTAGCTTCCCATAAAACCATAAAAACAATCCTTTGCGGGGAACGTTAATAGTTGTTAATTTAGTCTTATTTGAGCTAACTAAGATGTTTCTATCTAGGTAACCTCCCTTTCTATAAAATATCTCTTTAAAGAACACCTTTAGCGGAAATTTGCTGATATGTAGTATATATTTTATTATAACCTCGTTATTTCTTTTACTAAGGTTTTTTAAGGGCCACTTTATAGTACCGATAAAAGTGGCAGCTATAAATTCTCCTCCCGTTATGATATAGATTTTTTTAGACCTAATGTTTAATATTAAGCTTTTTTCGAAGTTACTGATATTGTTAATAATATTAACGTTCGCACTTAACTTTTAAAGTAACTTATTTTTATCATTTTTATAAGTAAGTATATATGCAACAATATAGGGCTACTTATAATACTTGCTTTAAGATAATTAGCTACCTATAGCTTAACTTTAACAAAGTTACCAATTGCTATAATTTCAACGCGATTAATTACTTAAAGTCTAAAGCTTTTAATCGTTTACAACTGTAGCTCAAAATAGTCGGTTCCTTGTAGCTTAGGGTTTTGTAACCTAATTTGTTTAAGGTTATTAATTTTTATACAATTAGTGCAATTAGTTATTATTATAACTTTAATTACTTTAGTTACTTTAACGCTTTCGACTATTAAAGCTATAGTAAAGTTAACCTTCCGAATTATCCTATTATATTACCGTAGAAAGTCTTAAAGTTATTAATCCTTAATATAGGCGCTAAAAGTTCTTCCGTTTAAACGGTATAAGTCTTTTAAACCTTTAAAGATAAATTATTTTTTGCTGTAATTACCGTTACGGGTATCGCTTCGGGGATTGCGCAAGTTGTTACTTCGGTTATTCTAACTGCTATTGCTATTATTATTGCCCTAACGCTAGCCACTATTTTAACCTTATTTTTCTTTTTTACCCTTCCCGTTTTTCTCCTTTTGTGGCTTCGGGTAATCCTTCGCCATATACCCATACTTGCCATAGTTAAAGCAAAATAGCTACCCATTCTTATTCTATACGAGCTTGCTATCTCGGGTATTTCTCTTACCCTTCCGGGCGTTAACGAACCGTCCGTTACTTTTCTTCTTGATAAATCGGTTATAAAATTCGCTATTAAAATCGTCGATTAACTGCTAGAAAATACAATCCATTTACTGTAGCACTGACTATATAGTTTTTTTGCACCAACTGCTAACGCGGTTTTTCACAGCAGTAAGAAATATGGTAATTTATTCCTCCGTTTTAAATTGTATACTATAGCTTTTTATCTTCCAAAAGAACTTTTAAAACTTAATAATAAATTCTACCAGGTTTTCTCCGTTATAAATAACTTTACTAAGCTTTTTTTTAAAAAACCTTTATCTGGATTTACCTATTACTACATAAATCTTCTGGAACGTTTTTAACATTTTCGTACCTTTTTTAATACTTATAATTACTTTCAAAAACGCCCATTTACAGGTTTTGATAATAACTTTCGTTAAACGTAATTAATCTAATTAACCTAGCTTTATACCGTCCTCGTAACCAATCTTTGATATTGTAAGGCTTAAAACGTTTTTAACGTAATTTATTATCTTTATTGCTAAACTTAAAGTTTTTCTTCTTGCTAACTTTTAACTCGTTAAAACTATCAAAACTACTAAAGCTATTACTAAAAAAGTTATAACGGTTTTTCTTTTTCTTTAAAGGACCCCTAAACGAATTTAAAAAAAATATTTAAATTATTGAAGTTATTACGTACTACTCACTTTCTCTTTAGTAACTTACTTTTCTTTTTTTTTTAAGAAAATTAGGCTTTTTTATAAACTACCTTTTAAATTTCGTTTCCCTTTTTCTTAATAAGTTAATATTTTTTATATCGCTTTCTAAAGCGATAAATACTTC
The DNA here is from genome assembly GCA_004155935.1 of Monosporascus sp. GIB2. Classification (NCBI taxonomy): domain Eukaryota; kingdom Fungi; phylum Ascomycota; class Sordariomycetes; order Xylariales; genus Monosporascus; species Monosporascus sp. GIB2. The sequence goes on along the minus strand of QJNV01000387.1, from coordinate 42,615 downwards.
TTTAAAGCTACTTACTTTAACCTTAAATAAGGCGCTTTATAACGTATCCAATAACTGCATTATCGTATTTTCGAATCGCTTTATTATATTACCGGTCTTTCGCTTTTAACATTTTAACTTTTCGTTCTATTACGTTAATTTTTTAACTTTATTTTTAATCTATTAATATTTATCCTTTCGTACCCTAACGTCGTGTTTATTACCGTTTATATTAGTACCTAAAGACATATAAAGCTTATTCAAGTTATTAGTAATCTGCTATCTCTAGATAAAAGTTCTAAATCGGTCGTTTTTCGGCTACTAAATTAATAAGATATCTTCTAAAAACGTCCCGAAAGTAAATCTTTTCCCTACCGCCACATTCGATATAGGTCCCTTTTGTTCTACCTTTTCCTTACTATAATATTTTTCGTTCTAAGGAACGCTCCCATCGTAAGAAAATCCTAACTGAGAAAAAAGAAAAAAGTTGCCCAAGGATTAATTATTTATTCGTTATCGTTAATTATTAAACTTTTTTTCGTTAACTAAATAACTTTTTCTAAAACCTCCCACTTTCTCTGTTAACTTAACTTTATAAATAACTACTTCGTTTAACGTATTAAATTATTCATTAACAACTAAAAGATATTATCACATTAATAGTTACAATAATCAAATGCAGTAACCTAGCGCAAACTATGTGTTAATATTGAACTAAACTAAAACTATCTAGGCCAAGCTCCTATTACATATACAAATCCATGCTTAAAAAGCTTCTTTCAAACAAAAAGTGTTCCAGGCTACATCTACAGCCTAGCCCACCAGCTGTAAGTACCTCAAAAGCACTAGCTGCTGACACTAATTTCTTCTCTTAAAATTTCTGGATTTTTTATACTGCAGTATATTTTTCGTTTAAATTTTCGAAATTAGTTTTAAGCTTATTATCGAAATTATATAAGTTAAAAAGATTCGTTAATATTCTTCTTTTAATTATTTCTAATGTTTTTTAAGTAATCTTTAAAAATAAACTTCAAGTAATTTAAGATATTTCTAGTAAAAAACTTAATACGGCAAAAGTTTAATCCGCAGGGTTACTAAATATTTAAAAGCATAAGTATAAACGTAGTTAAGTAAATAAACTTTAAACATTTTCTTTTTTATTGTATAGTTCCGGTTTTTTAACTTTAATAGTTGCTATACTGGTTGAATTATTAATGAGTTTAGTTTTAATCAATAACTATTTAATTTTTACTTTTAAAACCTATATTTTGGCGTAAAGTTATTAAATATTCGTATTTTAAGTATTGGTTGATAGTTTAACTAATGGTATTATTTAATATCTAACAGTGTTATTAATTAAAAGTTTATAACGTATAATAGCTAAATTAATTAACTAATTATTAAATTTAAACGTACAAGGTTATATTAGCAGAAAGATAGTATTATTTAAGTAATAAAAAAATAACGTAATTTCGTCTCGTAATATTAAAGGCGTTTTAAATAACAAAGTTATATTACGAACTATCGTTATTTAGTTACAGAACATTACGCGTATATATCCTTTCCTTAAAACGTTAATCGAAGTATTTTCGTTTGATTACTAATCGAACGTGATTAAGTCGACTGTATTCGATAATAAATTTATCGTAATCGAACCGACCGCGTTCGACTAATTACGTTACGTAACCCTTAGATCGGAGGTACTTAAGTCTTGTCCTAATTATTTTTTAAGCTTCCAGCTTTTTAGGCCCTAGCATATATAGTTTATTATAACCGTAACGTTTAAGAATAAAATATCGTATGCCAAAATATTATGTATAAGATTAATCGCTTAAATTATATAGTATAATCTCTTTTTATATATTTAGCTTCGCTTATATTATATGGCTTAAACTTATAATATCTTAAATTAATATATAATACGACAATTTTTAATTTATTAAAAAAGGCGCTATTTTTTTTCGAACAGAAATAATAATACTATATATTATCGAAATATAATAAAAATCTAAGGATATTAAAAGATACTAAGGTTAATGGGAAAATTAAAGCCGTTTGTTAATACTAGCCAACTGATCAAAACTCAAGATAGTGGGAACACCAGCATCAGCAATTCCATTTCTGTCTTGCTGATTAACAGGGTTAGCAGGGGCATAAGAATGAAATTCTGAAAGTTTACGAACTGCAGCTAGGGAATATGAAACTTGGTCATGACCAAGGTATCTATTCATGTGCGACAGGACAAGGGTAAATGCAGCACCCATGTTGACTTAATCCATCCACCTCTCCAGCTCTTTCTCTGTCCACTCCCAGAGCTCCGGACCAAGCTTTGGGTTTTTGCTGTTAGAGTTGTCCTTTGTGTCCAGCTGCCCCACCGGTTCATAGAACGCGCCCTGCTTGATTGAACTTCGCGGCGTGCTGATAGCCCAAAGGTGGTTGAAGGTTCCCTGCTCCGGCGTCAGGATCTTGCCCATCTGGCTCACCCAGACGAACATGCGATCCGAGAACTTAAGGTCAGTAACCAAACTGGTGCCGACGACGCCGGGCGTGACGCTGAAGGAGAGCAGCTTGGGGTAGCGGCGGGCCAGCTCGCGTGCATACATGAGATTAGCCAATTTGCTGTTGCCATAGCGGATCCAACGGCCAATCACCGATTCCATTGGGGTCTTCAGCTTGTCAAAGGCAAGGCTGCCGCCGCGCCAAGCTGTGCTCGTTGTGTAGATAATGCGCACGTCGGTGTATGGTATGTCTGCCGTCTTCTCAAGTAACGGCAGGAGCTTCTGGGTAAGTAAGGCGTGGCCGAGATGGTTTGTTGCAAAGTGAATCTCATAGCCATCGACCGATAGACCGGCTGGTTTAGCCATAATGCCGGCGTTGGCTGGAAATAAGTCGAGGCGTGAGTTCTCGCTGAGTATCTTATTCGCGGCATCCTTGACCGATGCCAGGCTAGCTAGATCACACGGCACGAAGCAGACGCCGACACCAGGCGCGGCGGTCTGAACGCGCTTGATGGTAGCTTCCGCAGATTGGGCGTTGCGACCGGTAAAGATGATGCGGCCCGGGTGGTGTTTAGCCAGCTCCACAACGATCTCGGCTCCGATGCCCCCGGTGCCTACAGCGTGAACAAGTTTCAATTAATTAAACCGTCGCTCTCCATTGGAGACAATGACAGAAAAGGGCACACTAAAGAGCATCAACCTACCGCCGGTGACGAGTACGACCCGTTCAGCCAAATCCGGAATGGTTTGCTTGTCGAACTTGAGGTTAGACATCATTATGGTCGCTAGTGTCCAAGGGATCGCTGTCTTCTCACCTGCTAGAGAGAGTCAAGTTTATCATCAGATGTTGGCAAGTTCGGCCCGGGAAGATGTCGGGGTGACGGCGAGACCACGAACCCGGTTGAGTCCGCAAATGGTAATCTCCGGGCTGTGCCTCTGGACAACACGTGCACACAATCTGCACCAGCTGTATGGTGACCCTGGGCGCCAACCATTCCGGGGCGGACCTTCATTAGGCCGCAGAGTAGCGGTACTATATGTAAGTCGCCGAACCTCTTATTGGAATGAGACGAGATAGGCAATTACCGATGACGACGATACGAGAACGTACGTTTAGCATGTTAGCTTCGAACTTTCAGGATGCTTAATGCGAAACTTTGGGGCTCTGTTTCTATTTCAAGACCCAGGATCTAATATTCCGCGGCCTGGTCTCGTCATTCCTTGGCCGCCACCTGTAGGCTGTTGCGAGAGGTGATGCAAAAGCATGCGGCTACCATGGGGTTGTGTACGAAGATTGATCAACCGACAAAGAGTCTCCTAGATGCCCCTTGGGGGACCACGAACGATCCGGTTTGTATAAAAAAGTGGGGGAAGAAAGGGGGGGTTGGGGCTTGGGGTTGGATGTGACATAGCTTCTATCGCCTTTAGCATCGCTTTTCACTTACCCTCTGGTCGGCCTAACTTAGGGTACACATTGATCCTATTAAGCAGCCCGGAGTGAATAGCATACATGGACGACACGTCTAGCACAATCGTCCCTCTAAGTCCGCTCCACAACTCTTAATGGTAAATATCGATTAAGATAAATAATATTAAAAAGTATCTACGGGAAAGAACCTAGAATAAATGTTTTTATTAATTAAATAATAGAAATAATTAAAGTTGAATATTAATTAATATAAGGTACTAAGTTACAGTTATATTTTCTAAGCTAAGCTTAGTAAATAAAAAAGTATTATACGATATAATTTATAAAATTAATATGTAATAACACGAACGGCTAGGCCCCAGGAAACGGTCTCTTGGCGAGACCGAAACAGGACCTAAGTAAGTCGAATCACCTAAATTTAGATTTGCTTGGATTAAGATATCCACCTTAATCTATCAGTTTGGATTTGCTTAAATTAAGATATCTACCTTAATCCACTAGTTTGGATTTACTTAAAGTAAAATATCCGCCTTAATTTAATTAAAGATATAAATATTCGTTATTCCGTAATTAAATAATAATAGCTTGTAATATAATTTCGTTACTTAAAATATCTTTAATATTACGAAAAGTAACTAAATTATTTTTCGATTACTTAAATTTTTATAGTACTTTTGCTAACATAAACCCGTACGTTTAGGTTTAATATTATGGTACAACATAGGTGGACCTCGGAAACGGTCTTTTGGCGGAAGAGACCGAAAACAGGACCCAAGTGGGTCAAGTTACGTAATATGGATTTCCTTGGATTGGGATATTCATCGTAATTTATTAAAGGATTTGCTTGGATTAAGATATTTATCGTAATCCGTTAAACAAATATATATATATTCGTTAAATTCATAAGTTAGATAATTATAATTTATAATATAATTTCGTTACCCGAAATATTTTTCGGATTACGAAACGTAATTAAGTTATTTTATTACTTAATTTTTTATAATATTTTACTAATATAAACCCGGCAACTTAAGTTTAATAATTAATTAATATATTTAACCGTTATACGTTATAAGCTTTTATTTAATAAAACCGTTAAACTTTAAATAATATTTTGATATTATATTTACTAATAAATAACCCGCTTACGTAATCCGTAAAAATAATAACGTAAATTCGGATAAAAAAAGTAAATATCTTTTGTAATTAAAAAAAAAAGTTTTTCGATGACTAAACCTTATAAATTAACGAATTACCCAGTTCGAACGGAATAATACGGAATTTACCTTAACTTTTTAAATTATTCGAACCTTTTTAAAATAAATACGATAAATCCTTAAAAAAATACCAATTTAATCGATTTCCGGCAAAAAAATAAAAAAATAAAATATTAAAACTTTTTAAACCCGAATTTTTTAATATAACGTTTATTAAATTGCAAGTATTTCTTTTTTAATATTGCTCGTATTTCGGATATTTTCCAATACGGCTTACCACTTTTACGGCACGAATTAAATTTTCGGCTAATCGGCTTTTAAAGTATACGATTATTTAATTTAAACCTGTTATAGAAAATACGTTATAATACCTTTAAAATAATAAAACCCGGAAATAATATAAATTTATAACGATTATAAAACGTTCGAACAAACCTTACAAAAAACTTTTAAGGTAATAAACGAAAAAACGAAAATAAAATTAAAAATTTAATAACTACGATAAAAAAGATTTACCTCTAAATATAATAACGAACTAATGCAACTTTCCTCGAAACTTAATTAAAAATAAAAAGTTTTAATAATTCAATTTTTTAACAACTTTAAAAAAAATCCAGAAAAAATTATTTAAAAAAGATTAACCATAATACATAATTAACTACATTATTATAACGGTAAAAATTAATAATCAGCAATATATTTAACAAACGCATAACGCAAAAAAAAAAAAAAAATAATAACAAATTACGGCATAATACTAATACCAACGTACCAAAACAACAAAATATAACATATAAAACCGAACCTAAACCTATTAAAATTAGCGCGGTATAAAAAGAATAACGTATCGAATGCTAAAATTATAGCAAAACGGATTATAAAGCTAAATATTACAAATCACCCAAAAAACCTTAATAAAATAAATCATAAACCCCCGTACCTACCGGATAAGCTTTAAACAATACAAAAACAAAAATAATTACCATAATACGCCATAAAGCTACAATTATAAAACTTTTAAATAAAACTAAAAAATAAACAAAAACAATTTACCCCGATATACCAAACCGACATATTAAAGAATATGCTTTTTACTCCTAACGGCAATAATATCCTAATTATAAAAAATAAAAATAATTTATTTACTAACATATTACGCGCATAACAAAAAAGAATTCGATTTTCCTAATCAAACCGGCCGAAAAAAACAAAACGAATAATAATACCGTTACTTTCGTATTATACGTTCCTAAAAAGAAATTAATTAAAAAATAACATTTTATAACTAACCTCCGGAAAAATAATACTTTTGTAAAAATTTATTTTACTATTTCGAAAAATACAATTACTTATCGCAAGAAAAAAAAAACGCCTTAAAAAAACGCAAATTAACTATACGATAACTAATCGCGAACCTTTACTTTTAATTATCCGCTATTATAAATCTCCTCCCAAAAAAAAGGAATTATGGTTAACTTAAAATAAGCCGCTAAGAACTTATAAAAAACAAATCAAAATAATCTTAGCTAAAACGCTACCTATACCATAAAAATTAAGAAATACGATAACAAATAAAAAAGCATTCCATTAAAAAAAAAATAATAAAAATACAAAAATTCCAAATAATACAGCGCCGTAAAAACATAAAAAGATATGCCGTACGTATTAACGAACTGGAAGCACAAATTAAATAACAAAAACATATTATCAAATAATTATAAAATCAAATCAATAATTTAAAAAAAACTAAGCTTTTTATAAAAAAAATACGGAAAGGCGAAACCTAAAAAAAATAACAGAAATTCCCAAAAGAAGTTTTAATAGTAATAAAAAATAACGAAACTTTAAAAAATAAGTATATTACGTTTAAAATAATTAATTAATTTAAATTAATATGGAAATATAAAAAAAATCCTTATATTACGAACACTACCGAAAATTAACTGTTTCTTTATAATAATAATAAAATTATTTGCGAAATTAATTATTTTGATATTATTATATTAAAATAATACATAATTATTAATTTCGATATTATACCGTTAAAAAATTATAATATAATTTTAAAAATAACATAATTACGTTAATATAATCTTTTAATCGATTAAGTAATTAATTAAGTAAAGTTTCTTTTGCGGTCTAACGATAAATAACGAAAAAAAATACAAAAATCTTAATATTCGAACGAAAATAACGACAAATACCGGCATAAAAATACGATAAAAACCTTATTACCCGTAAGGAAAAAAATATAAAAAAAATATTATAAAAGAATTCGACGTATTATTACCACTATCAAAACGAAATTACGGTAACTAAATCACGAACTACAATAACCCGGCCCAAAATTACAAAAACTAATAAATATATTACCACAATATCATAAATATAAAAAATTCTTTAATAAAAAGCTTAAAACGAAATTACACAAATATAATAAATAAAACCATAAAATTATCCTTAAAAAATATTTACTAAGTATTATCTTATTCATAACCTTAACGGAATAAAATTACGGATACTTAAAAAATACCTAAAAAATCGACTTAAAAAAATAAATTCGATTATCGAAATTACTAACTAAATACCCCATATTTTTCGTACCAAAAAAAAGGGCAAATTACGATTAATCGTAAATTACTGATAATTTAATAATATTATTATTAAAAATCGAATACCTTTACTTTTAATTAACGAAATAAAAAATCGCTTTTATAAAACGCAATAATTTATTACTTTGAAGCTAAAAAATAAATATAACTTAATTCGTATTAAAAAAAGTTATAAATAAAAAATAACACTTCGAATTAAATACGACCTTTATAAATATTTTATTATTTTTATAAAACTTACTAACGTACTTATTATTTTTCAACGCATAATAAATTACGTCTTGAAAAAATACTTCGATATTTTTATAGTATATTATTTTAACAACATTTTTATTTTTTCGAAAATTAAAAAATAATATAAGGAATACGTACATAAAATATTATAATTACTTTAAAACGTTAATTTATTAATAAATATAAAAAAAACTAATTCCAAATATAAAAAATTAAATACCTTAATTTCATTATTATTTTTAAACATATTAAAATAAACCTTAAAAAAATTATTATAATTCTTAATTAAATATAACTTATTACCGTTAAAAAAATACAAACCTTTTTCGGATTTATTAATTATTGTCGCAAGTTTATCAAAAACTTTAACCGAATAACTATATCCTTTAACATATTTATACGAAAAAGAAATTTTAATAAATACCAAAAACGGAAAAAACGTTTTAATAACTTAAAAAAATAATTACAAATTAACTAATATTAATTATATAGGATCCAAATCGATTAATAAAACGAAAAACCGATACGTTAAATTATACTTTAAACGTAATAATCGGATAACGAAATAACCACAATATTTTACATTTTATTATTTTTTTTCTTATAAATTATAAAAACCGGAATTACATTATATTATTTTTAATAAAAAATTCTTAATTATTATTAAAATATTCCGTAAGTTTAAATATTTCCTTAAAAATAACCAATATCATATTAAGGTTTATACGGATTATAAAAACCTTACCCGGTTAACCATAACCAAAAGACTTACAGTACAATAACTTCGTTTCGCTGAAAAACTAACCAAATATAATTTTATCAGTATTTACCATAAAAATTCGGAAAATAACAAAACTAATACGCTTAATCGACGACCAAAATTCAAAAAAGAATAATCAAAATTAATTATATAATTTTCGATACCATTAACAAAAAATATTTCCACTTAAAATAAATCGCTATAATTATAACTATACCACTTAATATATACGAAATAATTCGAAACTTTAACGCATATATACAAAACATAAACGATTTAATATTTACATAAATATCTAAAAAATACAAAAAATACCTTATATGAAAAATACACGAATATGCTTTACATAAGTATTTAAACGTTAAAAAAACGTTAAAAAAATTACGATAATTTTATCGTTTCCCAAATATAAAAAAAATAATACAAAAAATAATACGACAATACGGTATATATACTAAAACAAAAGTACGACGATATAAACCTTACGGAAAACTACAACCACTACTAGTCGTAAAACGATTATAAAATTCTATTATGATAAATTTCATTACCAAACTTTTTTTATTAAAAAACCTAACTATAAACATATATTACGATAATATTTTTATAATCGTTAATCGATTTATATAATTTTCTTATTTCCTACCTTATAATTAAAACACAAACGTTAAATAAATAACATATATTTTTTTTCAAAATATTTTTAACATATACGGGTTACCATACGAAATTATTTTAAATATAACATTTACTTCTAAATTTTAGCAAAACCTAATAATACAAATTAACCTAAATTACAAATTATCTAATACGTTTCGACCATAAACAAACGGGCAAATAAAACGATAAAATTAAATATTTAAAACGTATTTACGATATTACATTAATTACGAACAAAATGATTAAATCGAAAAATTACTAATAATTTAAATAACATTTAACACTAATTATTACAAAAATATTAAAAAAATACCGTCTATAACTATTTTTAAATTTACATTAGAAATTTACAAAAAATTTTAAAAAAAGAATAATTAACGTTAAAATAATCCTAACGTTAAAACAACTTAAATAATTATACTAGAAAATAAAAACAAAATTCGAATTCGTACGCAATTAAATAAAAAAATATTATAACCAAAAATAATTAAAAAAAACTAACTTTTTCCAAAAGAAATTGGTTTACCTAATTACCAAAAACATCCAAACGAAACGATTAAACAAAAAACTCATCTTCAAATATATCGGTCCTTACAAAATTATTAAAAAAATTTCGAATAATAATTACTAATTAAAATTACTACTCAAAATTAAACTTTATATAATTTTTCATATATTCCTACTTAAGTTAACCGCAAATATTATTAAAATATATATTAAGCAAAATAATATAAAGGTAAAAAATAAATAAAACTATAAAATAACAAAAATTTTAAATGTACGAAAAGTAAACGGACTTACCTAATACCTAATTAAATAAAAAAACCATCCCGATTCCGAAACCTCCTAAAAACCTACAAAAAATCTTATACATACCTAATAATTATTAAAAAATTTTTACTAACGGAAAAAATACCAAAAATCGCATCCAAATCTAAACTATTAATAAAAAAATAACCAAAATAATTATTAATAGACAAATTTACGAATATAGCAATTTCGAATTCCGTTTTTAAACAACTTTATTTTTTAATATTTTCTTAATTCGTTAATACGTCCAAACGCTTTACCTTTTTACGAATTAATTTTACCCTTTTTTTACGAAAAAATACTTATTACTTTTCGATATAAAACAATAAACGATTTACTTAAAAATTTCAGACGTTTTATTTATAAGGTTTTTCCGAAACTAAAAAGAACGTTTTTATATAAGCTATCGCTTACAATTAAGCCAATTTTTAACAAGACCGATATTTTTTACAAAATTAAAAAGAATTACCAATCCGTTATAACAACAATACGAATAACGAACGTATTATTGATAACGTTTAAAATCTTTAATTATAATATACCAAAAACCTTTTCCGGAATAAGGAATATACGTTATAATTTCAAAACTAAAGTTAATAATAAAATTAATAAAAAAATAATACTTTTTTTCTAGTTAAGACAATAACGAAATTTACGATTAACTACATAACCCAACATAATAAAAACGAATTTGTATTTATAAAAAAAATCTTCGGAACGAAAATTGTTTTAAAAAAAAATCGTATTATGGTACAACATAAATAAACTTCGGAAACGGTCTCTTAATTAAAAAAACTGAAAACAAAACTCAAGTAAGTTAAAATACATAATATAAATTTCCTTAAATTAAGATATCTATCGTAATTTATTAAAAAAATTTGTTTAGATTAAAATATTTATCGTAATTTATCAAAAGGATTTCCTTAAATTAAAATATCCATCGCAATCCATTAAAAGAATTTTCTTAAATTAAGATATTTATCGTAATCCGTTAAACAAATATATATACAGTCGTAAAATTTATAAATTAAATAATTATAGCTTATAATATAACTTCGTTACCCGAAATACTCTTAGTATTACGAAACGTAACTAAGTTACTTTATTACTCAGTTTCTCACAGTACTCTACCAACATAAACCCGTCGACTTAGGTTTAATAATTGGTTAATAAACCTAGCCGTCATATTTAATAATTAACTAATTAACCTAGCCGTTATACGTTACAAACAAGTTTATATTTAGTAGTACCGTCAAACTTTAAGCAATATTTTTTAACAAGATGTCGACTAACAATTCAGAAATCCTTATTTAGCAGCTTTAGGTTCGTAGTCGAAAACTAAAAGGGGAATTTTAACGATTTATCGAATTAGCAGGAGCTGTTCCTTTAGCGCTAACTGTTATTACCATTAAGATAAAGCCTAAGAAATTAAAGCCTTATAACGGGAAGGGGAACTTATAAACCTTCCTTATTTAAATACGCGTTTATTTACGTTTTTAAAGCATCGATAATATTCTGGACTAAATTTTCGTAATAAAAGCATGCCTTATAAAAAGAGCGGCTAATTAGTTTAAATTAGTTATGCGAGATTATTTAAAAAAATTAAAAACGATAAAAATAATTTTCCTAATAAGGCTTTTTTTTAATACCAATTTCGAGGATAAGATTCTTGCCAATTCTAACAACTTAAACCAAAAAAAATCAGCAACCTAAAAAAATTTTCTACCTTAAGTAAAAAGAACTTACATTTACTTATGCCGTTAATTTTAAAACCTTAATCGTTAACATTAGACAACAAGATAAAGATGTGAATACTTTAAGATAGTACACAAGCACTCTAGACGTACAAGTACTCCGAACGGTTTTTGACGCCTCGTAATAACAAATTTAATTTAATTAATTACAATATAATAAATTAATTTAAATTATTTAGATTTTTCGTCGCTAAACGGTTTTATATCCTTCTTATAAGTACGCGTATTATGTCCGGGCTTGCCGTAAACGCCATATTTTCGTTTTTTCGTCTAAACCTTTTTACGACGATTATTTTCGGCTATTATTAGCTGCGATTATTTACTACTACTTTTTTTCGTAATTATAGAAACTTGTGCTTTTTCTTAACAAATATTTCTCCTTTTTGAAAACGTTTATTTTTAGTTTTCCGGCGTTTAATAAAGACGTGGTTCGTTTCGCGTAATAAGCCGCATTTTTTTCGAATAAAAGCGTTTTTATATAATAATATTTAGTTATTTTTTAATAAAAAAATACCCGATCTAATTTTTTGTCGGCGAGTTATTTTGGTAATTTTTAATTTTCTTTTACAAATAACGTTTTCATCGAATCGTTTTAATAATATTCCTAAAGTTTTCGCAGGTGGAAAAATAACGAAATTAATAAAAATAAGTAAAAAGACGGTCGGTATAAATATAATTAGAATTTTTAATTCGAAAAAAATGCGATTAAGATCGAATAGAATAAATTCCATTTTTACGAATCTCGATCTAATGTTGTTAATCGTTATAGCGGTTTTAAACGCGTTGTAAAAATCGCCGATAAAATTTTCTTTTATAATATAAATAACGTAACGTCGTATAAAACTTTCGATATACCACGAATAAGCGCGTTTTAAAGGGGAAAAATAAGATACGTTAAAAGGACAAAGTAAATAGAAAAAATAAGAGGGTATATAAAATGTAATAATATCGTAGTTGGCGTAATATATTTCGAATTTTATCGAATAGTAATTTTCGTAGCCATTAAGGATAAGGAAACGTTTCGATGTTTTCGTACGCGTTCGAATATATCAATCTAAATGTTAAACTTATTTTAAATTTAGTTTATTTATCGTTTAGCCGTTTTCGTTTATAGTAACTTTTTAATCGGGTAAAAGTGGGTTATCGGCGAACCAGCGAAAATGGTGGTTTTTTTCAGTAAGGATAATAAATAGGGATAAAGCTTAATTTTAAAAGATAATAATTTATTTTATTATAAATTATTTTCGATTTTGTTATTAAGTCTGTATAGGTTATTTACGTTTTTAGTATTAATAATAATTATATCGGTTATTATAAAAAGCTTTGTTAAGAACTTAGTTTCGTTAAAACTATAAATATTTTTTTATCTAATCCCGTATTTTGCGATAATAGCTCAAATAAGTTCGAATTACTTATGAAATATTTTCAGATTTTTATTTAAAAAATTTTAATAATCGATTGTCCGATAAAAATATATATTAAGTTTTTCCTTACCGTTCAACAAAGTTGAATATTTAGTCAGTTCCGATATATATTGCAATATGTTAAGAAAGTAATGAATTCGCTATATTTTGAACATATTAAAGCGGGATAGGAAACGTTCACGTATTTAGGTTAAGGATTTGTTCGATAATCGATTTCTTTTCAATCGGTGTCAATTTTCGCGATTTGGGTATATGGTTGCTATAAGCAAGTATACTGGTATATCGTTTTAACAAAATAAATTTTACGATTTTATATATAGAACTAAGTATTGTATATCTAAACTTCGGGTTTCGTTTTTTAACCTGAACGGCTAGGTTCATTCTCGCTTTTTTTATAAGCCGTTCCATGTTATTGATATTAAGAAATAATTAATTATAGTTCAGTAGTTAGAATATGCTAATAACCGTTCGGAGTACTTGTGCGTCCGGAGTACTTATATACTACGTTGTGACGGCTAGGCTAATTAACCAACTATTAAACCTAAGTCGACGGGTTTATGTTGGCAGAGTACCGTGGGAATCTAAGCAATAAGGCAAAATAACTTAGTTACGTCTCGTAATACCAAGGGTATCTTGGGTAACGAAGTTATATTGAAAGCTGCCGTTATTTAATTACGTGGTAACGAACGTATATATCCTTTTGTGATTTCAACTGGATTTAATGAATCCTTATGAATTCATGTCGGGACTTTAACTGGATTTAATGAATTCTTATAAATCCATGTCGGGACTTTAACTGGATTTAATAAATCCTTATAAATCTATGTTACGTGATTGACCCACTTGGATTTTGTTTTACGGTTTCGCCAAGAGACCGTTTTCCGAGGTCCGATTAGTTGTGTTATAATACGATCCTTTTTTTTCCAAATCTTCGCCTTGAAGATTTTTTTTTCTAGTGAGTGTTTCTGTTTTTCGCTATATCTGGTCGCGTTTCTAACCGTAAACCTCGTAACCGCCCTAATCAAAAGGAAAGCGTTGCTTTTCTTGCTTGTTATATTTTTAAATTTGGTTTCGACGTTATGCCTTATACTCCTTGCTTTAAGGAGGGGACGCGGTGCGTTATGATCGAAGATTTTAAGCGCTGCGAGCAGTGCGTTCGGTATTATAATCGTCGTTGTGATGGTTTTGCAATTCCTTTTTTTTAATTGGATGGTATTAGTCGCGTTAAAGATCGTTTGGATTAGGAAAGATAAGCGGTTGCCGATCGTCTCGTCGAGCTTCGCAAGGATTTGTTGAATAAGATTTCCGAGATTTCTGAGCAAATTACGCGTTTGATTCGTATCGACAAATAACAAGTTCTTTTGCGAAAGAAAGGTGTTAAATTAATTCGTTAAGGAGTGAAGAGTTTGGACGAGCTTGAGGATTTGGAGCGTGACGATGAGGAAATTCGCATAGCAGCTGAATTCGAAGCCGTTGTGGCATAGGGCTTTCCTGATGAGGATAGTTTGGGGTATGTTTTTGTTAGTGGTATTAATTAGGATGTTATCTTGGGCGCCGTTGGTAGAAGTTTTTTAAGAGCCGTTGGGATCTTATAAGGTTTTTAGCGGGTTCTTAAGATATTTCCGAATCTGGGTATTTTTTTTACTTGATTAGGTACTGGGTAAGTTTATTAATTTTTCGCATGTTAAGGATTTTTTCTGCCTTATATTTTTTGTCGGCCTTTATTTTCACCTCGTTTTGTTTGGTGTGTATTTTGATGGTACCTTTTGTTGATTTAAGTAGGGATATATGAAAAACTGGATGGAGTTTAATTTTGGGGGGTAGGTTTAACTGGTAGTTGTTGTTTGAGATTTTTTTGATGATTTTGTAGGGACCGATGTACTTGAAGTCGAGTTTTTTATTGGGACGTTTCGTTTGGATGTTTTTGGTGGTTAGGTAGACCATTTTTCTTTTTGAGAAGGTTGGTTTTTTTAACCGTTTTTGGTTGTAATATTTTTTTATTTGGTTTCGTACGAATTCAAGTTTTGTTTTTATTTTTTGATGTAGTTGTTTGAGTTGTTCCGCCGTAAGTATGGCTTTGATATTGAGTGGTTTTTTTTTTTGTGATTTTCTGTAGATTTCCGGGGTGAATCCAAAGTTAGTTATGGTAGGTGTGGTTTTGATGCTTTCGTGGTAACTGGTGTTATAAGTTATTTGAGCGATTGGTAACTTTTTAACCCAGTTATTTTGTTTATAATTGATGTAATATCGTAAGTATGTTTTTAATGTTTGATTTTGTCGTTTTATTTAACTATCTGTTTGTAGTCGGAATGCGTTAGATAGTTTGTGGTTTAAATTAACTTGTGTTATTAAGCTTTGCTAAAATTTCGAAATAAATGTAGTACCTTTATTTGAGATAATTTTATATGGTAATCTATGTATATTGAAGATATTTCTGAGAAAGATATATGCCATTTGTTCGGCGTTCGTATTTTCGTTATAAGGTAGGAAATAAAAAAATTTGGTGAATCGATCGACGATCATAAAGATGCTATCGTAATATATGCCTGTAGCTGGATTTTTTAACAAAAGAAGTTTGGTGATAAAGTTTATCGTGATGGAATTTTATGGTCGAATTGCGATTGGTAATGGTTGTAGTTTTCCATATGGTTTATGTCGTGGTGTCGTGGTTTTTCGATATAAGTCGTACTGGCGTATAACTTTCTGGATTATCCTTTTTATTTTTGGAAAACGGTAAAATCTGCGTAACTTTTTTAAAGTTTTGCTGATATTAGGGTGTTTATGTAATGCGTGTTTATGCATATTTCATACCAAATGCTTTCTGTATTTTGCTGGGATTTGGGCGAATAGTAAGTTATTTTGGTTTTGTATGTATGTATTAAAATTTCGTATTGCTTGATATAGCTTTGGTGGTGTTTCTGTGATGGTGGCGATTTGTCGCGGGCGCAGGTATCCTTTTGTCGTTGCGTCGAATACCGCATAGTTAATTTTAACCATTTTTTCTTTAAGGTTTGGTTGTTTGCTAAGGGTATCTGCTTTACCATTTTTTGAGCTTTTGCGGTAAATGATGATGAAATCGTATTCGGTTAGCTTTTGAGTATAGCGAAATTGTCGTACTGTGAGTTTTTTGGTCGTAGTGAATCGGGTAAGATTTTTGTGATCCGTGTAGATTTTAACCTAATGTCGGTTACTTTTAAGGAAATGTTTGAATTCGCGAAATGCTTTAATAATAGCTAAAAATTCTTTATTAGGGATAGCATATCGAAGTTCTGGTCCTTGTAATTTATAGGAAAAAAAAATAATAGGGTGTAATGCATTTTGATTATCCCGTTGTCCGATTATTGCGCCTAAAGTATAGTTTGACGTATCGGTTTTTAGCTTTACTGGGCGGTTTGGATCGTACATGATTAAGACTGGTTAACTGGTTATTACTTCCTTAAGTTGCTGGAAGGCTTTTTCCGTTTCGGGCGTCCATTAAAATTTTTGTTCTTTTCGTGTAAAAACATTAAAGGGTATTGTTATCCGGTTAAAATTTCTGATAAACTTTCGATAGTAATTGGCAAATCCAAGGAAAGTTTGTATTTTCTTAACTGTAGTGGGCCGTGCCTAATTATGTACTGCAGCGATTTTCTTGGGGTCCATTTTGATATATCCAGGAGTAATGATATATTTTAGGTATTTTATTTTTTGCTTATGGAACTGGCTTTTTTCTGCGTTAACTAGTAGGTTGGCGTTTTAAAGTAACTGTAACACTTTATGGATATGTTCTTCGTATTGTTTCTTGGTTTTGGAAAAGATGAGAATGTCGTCGAGGTAGCATACGACAAAGATGTCAAAATGTTCCCGAAGGACATGGTTAACCATACGCTGAAAGGTAACGGGTGCGTTGGTAAGTCCTATAGGGGTAACGAGGTATTCGTAAAGACCGTATTTGGTTCGGAATGCCGTTTTTTATTCGTGGCTTTTTTTGACTTGGATTAAGTTGTATCCATTTTTGAGGTTGAGAGCGGTAAATTATTGGGCTTTATGGAAGCGATTTTTCATTTCGCTAATTAAAGGTAGTGGCATTCGGTTTTTGATAGTGATGTTGTTTAATTATCGATAGTTTACGATTAGTTGTAATTTACCGTTTTTTTTAGGGATAAAGAATATGGGGTAACCGGCAGGTGATTTAGATAAACGAATCCACCCTTTTTTGAGTCGATCTTTCAGGTATTTTCGAAGTGTGTGTAATTTTGTTTTATTAAGGTTGTAGATGGGGTAAAACTTGGTGGACGTTTTTTTCTTAAGGATAATCTTATGGTCCTATTTGCCGTGTTTAGGTAATTTGGTTTCAAGTTTTTTGCTGAAAAGTTTTTTGTACTTATGGTATTGCGGTGGTACATTAGTTAATTTTTTTGATTCCAGGTTTGGTTGTTGTAGGTCGTTATTTAGTTGTCGTAGTTTTGCTTTAATAGTGGTAATAATGCGCCGAACTTTTCTGTGATATCTTTTTTTTTTTTTATATCGTTTTCCTATAAGTGGTGAGGTTTTTGTCGTGTTCTTATGCCGGTATTCGTTATTATCTTTAATCGAGTGTTAAGATTTTTGTTTTTTTTTTTTGTTATTTGTCGCTGGATCGTAAAGGGAATTTCATTTGGCTAGTTATCTAGTCGATCAAGGGATTATACTGGCGTAATTATGTTGTTCTTAAGATTATATCGTAATTTCCTAGCGGTATTATGTCGAAATCGATGGTTATATATCGTCCTAATGTAATAATATCGAGGTGATTAATTTCGCGCGTTATTTTCCCGTTATCATAAAGGAATAGTTGATTTTCGGTAATACTTGCGATGTAAGGGTTTTTCTTATATCTTCATGGCAGTTTAAATTGGTTAACTACTTCAGGTGTGATGTAGTTACCTTTTAAGGCCCCGCTGTCCACCATAGCGGTGTACCAGTATGTTCCAATTCGTAGTTTTAGTGTAATAGGGTTTTTTTCTCCTTTAATTACTGCTAGAGCCCTTTTTGGGAGTTTTTGTTAACTCTTTAGGGTTTCGCCTTCTTACGGCTTTCCTATAGGGGGCGTGGTGCTTTTAGGTATTTTTGCTCGAGTTGTCGCATTTTTTTACGAAGGTCGTTAATTTGGTCTCGTAGCTGTTTGATAAGGTGATGTTGACGTTCCATTTATAGTTTTAACGCGTTAATGCGTGTTGCATAACGTTTTGTATTTTTTTGGAGTTGCAGGTTTCGATGTTTCTGTATGTTCACCATCCCTTTTAATTGGAGTACTTTTTTTGCTTGTTGCCGCATTTCTTGATCCTATCGTGTGAATTGTTTTTCCATGGCATAAGTGGCTTCCCAGGTGGGGGTATTTTCATTTATCCCCTATATGTTTCGGGTTGCTTGTTTCAAATCGGCCATAATTTTTTTCCTTTTTTGGGAGTTTATAATGATGGATAGCTGAAGGTGTAGGTTTGCAATTAGTTGTCGTATAGCGAAATTACGGCCTTTTAATACCTTTTTATTCTTTCGGTTATGTGTATACCATTTATAATGGCAGAAGGGGTTTTTTTGAGGGCATTATTTACTAGGTGGCTAACTTTATTCTGTTGTTTGGTTGTCGATATCTTCCTTCGTGCTGATGGTTCGAAGATGCCGATATTACTGTTCGTCCCTTTTGTTATTTCCTGTCTTATTTGAGAAGTTAAATTTTTTTTGGGCCATACGTGCAATTCGTCGGTAGATGGATTATTTCCATACTTTATGATCCGGGTATTCCGGTCGTCGGCAATGCATAGCGTACTTTCGCGCGTATCGTTCTGGTATACCAGGGCATATAAATTTAGTCCATTTTTAATGCTCCTATAACCACTGTTTTATTGCCTGTGATGATAGTATGGTTAATCGGGAATGCTGTCGGATCCCGGTTCGAAAAAGCTTCTTGGCTTTTTTTTGTCCTTATCGAATGGTCGTACTAAAAGATTCCGCTGATCCTCCCTTTTTTCGTATTATGGCGAAGGGTTTTCCATTTTTGGTGTGGGCTGGTTATCCGGTAGGTACTGGGGTTCAAGGTTTGTATTGTCGAGGTTTTTTGGGCGATTTGTATTCCGGGGCCTTATGGTTAATCTTTCCATAGTTCCAGCATTTAAGCTTTTGTGGTTGAATAGTCCCTAGTTTTATGGGTTTTGGTTCCGTTCCAAACGAGGTATTTCCCTTCCTGGGTGCATTAATGTTGGCCGAATGTCGAGTTTTTTTATTATTCCAAGTGCCTATCTTTGGGGTAATGCGTTTTCGTCGTTTTTGTCGTCGTTCGAACTGTCGATTATTAATTTTGATGGCTTCTTTAATGTATTTATCGAGAGTAAAAGTGCGTTCCATTCGAATTATTTCATTTTTGATATCGTCCTTAAGTTCCTTATAAAAAATGTTAATCAGGGCATCTTTTTTTTTATCTCCTTATCCTGTTTTGGCGACCAGAGTTTTGAAGCTGATAGCATATTTGGAAGCAGGTTTTTTCTGTTTAAGGTCGAGAATTTTTTGCGCGGAGGATTTTTTTTCGTCCGAATTGCTAAAGTTGGAACGAAGCTTATTTTCGAAGTTAATGTATAAAAAGAAAATCTCGTTAATCGAAATTTTTCGATCGTTTTCCGCATTTTTCATATAGTCTCGCGTAATAGGTTTAAACCAATTAGCTACATCTCCCGTAAGGCATACTTTTACCGCAAGGATTAATTTAGGGATATTACTAAAACTTAGGAAACGTAGGTAAATACGTGCTTGCGTAAGAAAGGTCTGAGGATTCCCTTTATTATTATAAGGTTCTGGTTTTTTGGGCTTTATTCGAGGAATAATGGGTAGTATTATTAAAGCTGTTTCGATTTATTTATTTAGCCGTTGATTTTCTTTTTCGAGCTTCCTAATACGAGCCTGGAGTTATTACGAAATAGATTCGAAGTTGCTAATCGATATTTTGACAGTATCGTATATTGCTTAAAGTTTAACGGTATTACTGAATAAAAGCTTTTAACGTATGACGGCTAGGCTAATTAACCAACTATTAAACCTAAGTCGACGGGTTTATGTTGGCAGAGTACCGTGGGAATTTAAGCAATAAGGCAAAATAACTTAGTTACGTCTCGTAATACCAAAGGTATCTTAGGTAACGAAGTTGTATTAAAAGCTGCCGCTATCTAATTACGTGGTAACGAGCGTATATATCCTTTTGTAACTTTAACTGGATTCAATAAATCCTTATGAATCCATATCGGGATTTTAACTGGATTTAATAAATCCTTATAAATCCATATCGGGACTTTAACTGGATTTAATAAATCCTCATGAATCCATGTTACGTGATTAACCCACTTGGATCTTGTTTTACGGTTTCGCCAAGAGACTGTCTTCCGAGGTCCGACTAGTTATGTCATAACATACGTTAATTAATATTTTTTATAAAGGATTAAAAACAA
This sequence comes from Monosporascus sp. GIB2, assembly GCA_004155935.1. NCBI lineage: Eukaryota > Fungi > Ascomycota > Sordariomycetes > Xylariales > Monosporascus > Monosporascus sp. GIB2. The sequence continues at coordinate 21,784 of QJNV01000387.1, read as the reverse complement.
CGTTAAGGACGAAATGATTCGAATTAAATAATTAATTACTTTTAATAATTATATCGTAAAAATTATTAAAATCAACAATTATTAATTTAAATAATGCTAAAAGCGACGCGGACGATTTACTTTGGGAAGAGGCATACGGAATAGTAATAAATCTAGATATTCGGCAAATACCAGCACCTTTAAAAAAACAATACTTTATATAAGACAGAACCGGAACCTATAAAAATAGGTCTTATATAGCGATAAAATATATAATATATCAAGTGCTGGAAATATAGCAAGAAAAGCTATAAAGTATCGTAATATATTAAGCTAAAAAGATTTCGATAAAATAAATCCTAAACTTTCGTACCTATTGGATAACCTTTTAATAACTTAAAAAAAGCTTTTGCTATAATCAAAAAAGGAGAAAGTTTTCCAGAACCTTCGCATATAAAGGTACATTAGACCTAGAAAAAAAGCTAAGAAATGATTATAAATAGGTATATAGAAAATTAAGGAATAATAAAAAGCTTGGCAGTAAGAACTATAAAAAGAAGAATTTGTTAATAAAATATTATTTTTACGAAAGCAACAAAAATAAGTTTAACGACGAAAAGTTTAGATAGTTAAAAAATAGTTACAATAATACTAGGGATAGATTAAAATTATTTATCTTAAAAATCCAGATCGATATAACCGAAAATATACCTTTTACCCCCGACGTATATAATACCCCGATTACGAAAAATAAAAGCGTTCTATTTACTAACGTATTATCCGTATAATTAAGGAAGGATTAGAATTTTTTTTTTTTTTTTTATAAAATAAGAGATAATAAAAACGATAAATAATAATAGTAACATTTTTGAACCATCAACACTTAAAAGGAGATCGGTTATAAAACGGCTGTATAAAGTTAGCTAAAAGGAAAGCAATACCTATATAAAGCCCCTTTTTATTATTTTAAATAATACGATCATTAAACGGAAAGAAATTTAACCTAAAAAATAATTATTAAATAATATCACCGAGTTATTATTAAATTATAAGCTCGATTGGCCTATGTTACAAACCCGGAAAAATGATAAGTAATTAAGAATAATATTCAGTAGTATAAAAATTTAAAAGGTATTATACCGGAGTATAGTAATAAGGAAATGTTCGAAATATAAAACGATTACTGTAAAATTTCAAAAGCATAAATACCACGATAGCAAAAATATATACAATAGTTATAAGCAACTAATTAACAACTCGAAAAACGAATAAACGAACTGGAAGATAAAACGAAATAGTAATAGCGACATATTAAATAGTTACGAAATGAAATCGATTAGCTATACGAGCAAGTACAATAGCTTAAGCAAAACCTAAAAGGCAAAGGTTACCTATAGGAGAGCCGTAGGATAGCGGGACCTAAAAGAGACGAAAAAAACTCCTAAGAAGAGCTTTAACAGTGACAAGGAATAATAACGACCTTATCATTTTAAAAATACGGATTGGGATATACTCGTATACCGCTATGGTGAATAGCGAAGCTCTAAAAGGTAATTACATTATACCCGAGGTAATTAACCGATTTAAACTATTATAAAGATATAAAAAAAACTTTTATATCGTAAATACCGCTAAAGGTTAATTATTTTTTTACGATAACGGAAAAATTATAGGTAAAATTTATTACTTTACTATTTTAATATTAAAAAGAAATATAATAGTTAACTTTAATATCGTACCATTAGAGAATTATAATATAATCCTAGAAAGAATATAGTTGTACTAGTATAACCCCTTAATCGATTAAGAAACTAGCTAGGTAAAATTAGTTTTATAGCTTAGCGACAACTATAACGAAAAATAATAAAGATTTTAATATTCGATTATAAAGAGCGATAAATATTAACATAAGAATACGATAAAAATTTTACTACTTAAAAAAACAAGATATAAAAAAGAAAACGGGCTTTATAAACGAATACGACGTATTATTATTACTATGCGAGTAAATTTATAGTAAATAAACGGCCATTTACAATAATAATCCGAAAAATTAAAAATCTTAAGTAATATACCTTTATAATATTACAAGTATAAACGTTTATTTTGAAAGAAATTCGAAATGAAATTACCCGAATATAACGAATAAGATTATAAAATTATCTAAAAAAGGGAATATTTACCAAGTTCTACCTTATTTATAACCTTAACGAAATAAAGTTACGTATAAATAAGGAATACCTAAAGAATCGACTAAAAAAAGGGTGAATTCGATTATTAAAATTAACAGTAAGATATCTTATATTCTTTATATTAAAGAAAAACGAGAAATTACAATTAATGAAAGATTATCGATAGGTTAATAATGTTATTATTAAAAACCCAATGCTATTACCCCTAATTAGTAAAATAAAAGATCGTTTCCATAGAGCCTAATAGTTTACCGCTTTTAATTTTAAGAATGGATATAACTTAATTCGAATTAAAAAAGGCCATAAGTAGAAAACCGCCTGTAAAAGAAAATATAGCTTGTATAAATACCTTGTTACCTTTATAGGATTTACTAACGCGTTTATTACCTTTGAGCGAATAGTTAATTATATCCTTAAGGAATATCTCGATATTTTCGTATTATATTACGTTAATAATATTTTAACTTCTTTGAAAATTAAGGTATAATACGTAGAAATATACTTATAAACTATTATAACTATTTTAAAACGTTAACTTATTAATTAACATAAAGAAAAGTTAATTCTATACCTAAAAAATCGAATATTTCGACTATATTATTATTTTCAAATACATCAAAATAAATCTTGAAAAAATCGCAGTAATATAAATTAGTAACGCTTACTATAATTAAAAAAATATAAATTTTCCTTAGATTTGTATTGTGGTACAACACAGGTGGACCTCGGAAACGGTCTCTTAGCGGAAGAGACCGAAAACAGGACCCAAGTGGGTCAAGTTACGTGATATGGATTTCTTTAGATTAGGATATTTATCGTAATTTATTAAAGAAATTTCTTTGGATTAGGATATTTATCGTAATTTATTAAAAGGATTTCCTTAGATTAAAATATCTATCGTAATCTATTGAATAAATATATATATATTCGTTAAAGTTATAAATTAAATAACTACAGTTTATAATATAATTTCGCACTTAAAATATTTTTGGTATTCTAAAATATAATTAAATTATTTTATTACTTAATTTCTTATAATACTTTACTAATATAAACCCGTTGACATAAGTTTAATAATTAATTAATAAATTTAACCGTTATACGTTATAAGTTTTTATTTAATAATACCGTTAAATTTTAAGCAATATTTCGATAACATATTTACCAGTAAGTAACCCGTTTACGTAACCCTTAAAAATAATAATATAAATTCGGACGAAAAAAAGCAAATACCTTTTTTAACTAAAAAAGAAATTTTTCGACAATTAAACCTTATAAATTAACAAACCACCTAATTCGAACGAGATAATACGGAATTTACCTCGATTTTTTTAAATTATTTAAACCTTTTTAAAATAAATACAATAAACCTTTAGAAAAATATTAATTTAATCGGCTTCCGGCAAAAAACTCAAAAGAATGTTAAAATTTTTTATGCTCGAATTTTTTAATAAAACGTTTATTAAGTTATAATTATTCTTTATTTAATATCGTTCGTATTGCGGATATTTTCCGGTACGGCTTACCATTTTTACGGCACGAATTAAATTTGCGGTTAAACGGCTTTTAAAATATGCGGTTATTTAATTTAAATTTACTGTAAGAAAATACGTTATAATACTTTTAAAATAACAAAACCCGGAAATAATACGAATTTATAATAATTATAAAACGTTCGAACAAACTTTATAAACAACTTTTAAAAAAATAAACGAAAAAACGAAAATAAAAATAAAAATCTAACAATTACGACAAAAGAAATTTATCTTCAAATATAATAACGAATTAATCCAATTTTCCTCGAATTTTAATTAGGGATAAAAAGTTTTAATAATTCGATTTTGTAACGTTTTTAAAAAGAAAATTAAAAAGACTGATTTAAAAAAATTAATAATCGGTAATATATTTGGCGAACTCGTAACGTAAAAAGAAAAAACGATAACAAATTACGGCATAATACTAATATTAACGTACCAAAACCACAAAATATAATACATAAAATCGAACCTAAACTTATAAAAATTAACGCGGTATAGAAAAAGTAACGTATCGAATATTAAAATTATAGCAAAACGGGTTATAAAGTTAAAAATTGCAAATTACCCAAAACCCCTTAATAAGATAAATTATAAACCTCCGTACCTACCGGATAATCTTGATATAATATAAAAGCAAAAATAATTACCATAATACGTTACGAACCCATAATTATAAAACTTTTAAATAAAATTAAAAATAATTTTAAAAATATTAAAAATAAAAAGAAATTATTTACCACGGTATACCAAACCAATATATTAAAAAATATACTTTTTATTACTAACAGTAATAATATCCTAATTATAAAAAATAAAAGTAATTTATTTATTAACGTATTACGTATATAACAAAAAGAAAAATTCGACTTTTTTAATTAAACCGGCCGAAATAAATAAGATAAATAATAATACCGTTATTGTCGTATTATACGTGCTTAAAGGGAAATTAATTAAAAAATAATACTTTATAATTAACTTTCGGGAAAATAATACTTTCGTAAGGATTTATTTTATTATTTCGAAAAATGCGAATTAGCTATATAATAATTAATTACGAACCTTTATGTTTAATTATCCGTTAATATAAATTCTTAAAAAAATTATAATTAATTTAAAATAAGCCGTTAAAAATTTATAGGGAATAAATAAAAGTATTCTTGTTTGGAACGTTACCTATACTATAAAAAACAATTTATATAATAAAATTAAGAAATACGATAATAAGCAAAAAAAAATTTTCATTTGAAAAAAATAATAAAAATATAAAAATTCCAAATAATATAATTTTACAAAAATATAAAAAGATTTACCGAATATATTAACAAATTAAAACCATAAATCGAATAACAAAAACATATTATTAAATAATTACGAAATCAAATTAATAATTTAAAAAAATAAATATAATAATTTAAATAACCCCCCAAAAATTAAACCCTTTATAAAAAAACCGCGGAAAAACGAAACCCAGAAAAGATAATAAGAGTTTCTAAAAAAAGGTCTAGCAATAATAAGAAACGACGAAAATCCTATTATCTTAAATATACGAATTAAAATATATTAATACACCGTTATGGGAGATAATGGAATTTTAGAAAATAACTATATTACGCCTAAAATAAGTAACCGATTTAAATTATTATTAAAATATAAAAAAAATCTTTATATTACGAATACCGCCGAAAATTAATTATTTTTGTATAATAACGGCAAAATTATTAGCGAAATTAATTACTTCGAAACTATTATATTAAAACGATATATAATTATTAATTTCGATATTATACCGTTAAAAAATTATAATATAATGTTAAAAATAATATAAGTACGTTAATATAACTTTTTAATCGATTAAGTAATTAATTAAATAAAATTTCTTTTACGGCCTAACGATAAATAACGAAAAAAAATATAAGAATTTTAATATTCGAACGAAAATAACGACGAATACCGGTATAAGGATACGACAAAAACCTTACCACCCGTAAAGAAAAAATATATATAGAAAAAAGGTATTATAAAAAAATTCGACGTATTATTACTATTATTACAGCGAAATTACAGTAATTAAATAACGATTTATAATAACCGGGCTTAAAATTAAAAAAGATTAATTAATATACTATTATAATATTACAAATACAAAAAATTATTTAACAAAAAGCTTAAAACGAAATTATCGGAATATAACAAATAAAATTATAAAATTATTTTTAAAAAAATATTTACTAAATTTTACCTTATTTATAATTTTAACCAAATAAAATTACGGACATTTAAAAAATATTTAAAAAATCGATTTAAAAAAATAAATTCGATTATCGAAATTACCAGCGAAATACCTTATATTTTTCGTACCAAAAAAAAAGGACAAATTACGACTAATTGTAAATTACTGATAATTTAATAATATTACTATTAAAAATCGAAGATTATTATTTTTAATTAACAAAATAAGAAATCGTTTTTACGAAACGTAATAATTTATTACTTTTAATTTAAAAAATAAATATAACTTAATTTGTATTAAAAAAAGTTATAAATAAAAAATAACATTTCGAATTAAATACGACCTTTATAAATATTTTATTATTTTTATAAAACTTACTAACGTATTTATTACTTTCTAAAGTATAATTATTACGTTTTTAAAAATTATTTCGATATTTTTATAATATATTACTTTAACAATATTTTCATTTTTTCGAAAATTAGAAAATAATACGGGAAATACGTACATAAAATATTATAATTACTTTAAAACGTTAATTTATTAATTAGCGTAAAATAAAACCAATTCCATATATAGAAAATTAAATATTTTAACCATATTATTATTCCTAAATACATTAAAATAAATCTTAAAAAATTACTGCAATTTTTAATTAAGTATAACTTATTACTTTTAAAGAAATATAAATTTTTTTCGAATTTGTTAATTATTTTCGTAAATTTATTAAAAACTTTAACCAAATAATTATACCTTTTAACATATTTATACGAAAAAAATTTTTAATAAATATTAAAAACGAAAAAAACGTTTTAATAACTTAAAAAAATAATTATAAATTAATTAATATTAATTATATACAATTTAAATTGCCTAATAAAGTTAAAAGCCGACGTATTAAATTATATTTTAAATATAATAATTAAATAAAGAAATAATTAAAATATTTTACATTTTATTACTTTTTTTTTACAAATTATAAAAACCGGAATTACGTTATATTATCCTTAATAAAAAAGTTTAAGTTATTATTAAAATATTTCGTAAAATTAAATATTTACTTAAAAATAATTAATATTAAATTAAAGTTTATACGGATTATAAAAACCTTACCCGGTTTACCATAACCAAAAAACTTATAATACGATAATTTCGTTAAGCCGAAAAACTAACCGGATATAATTTTATTATTATTTACCGCAAAAGTTCGAAAAATAATAAAATTAATATACTTAATTAACGATCAAAATGCGAAAGAAAAATAATTAAAATTAATTATATAATATTCGACACTATTAATAAAAAATATTTCTATTTACGACAAATTATTACAATCATAATTATATTACTTAATATATATGAAATAATTCGAAATTTTAATATATATATATAAAATATAAATAATTTAATATTTATATAAATATTTAAGAAATATAGGAAATACCTTTACGCGAAAAATATACGAACATACCTTACATAAATATCTAAACGTTAAAAAAAAGCTAAAAAAATTACGATAATTTTATCGTTTCCCAAATATAAAAAAATAATATAAAAAATAATACGATAATACAATATATATATTAAAACGAAAATACGACGATATAAACCTTACGAAAAATTACAATTATTACCAATTATAAAATAACTATAAAATTTTATTACGATAAATTTTATTACCAAATTTCCTTTATTAAAATATCTAATTGTAGGTATATATTACGATAATATTTTTATAATTATTAATCGATTTACAAAATTTTCTTATTTTTTACCTTATAATAAAAATACGAACGCCGAATAAATAACATATATTTTCTTTCGAAATATCTTTAACATCTACGGAATATTATTCGAAATTATTTTAAATAAAAATATACCATTAACTTTTAAATTTTAGCAAAACCTAATAATATAAATTAACCTAAATTATAAATTATTTAATACGTTTCGACTAAAAATAAACGGATAAATAAAACGATAAAATTAAATACTTAAAACATATTTACGATATTATATTAATTACGAACAAAATAATTAAATCGAGAAATTACCAATAATTTAAATAACATATAATAGCAATTACTACGAAAATATTAAAATAATACCGTTTATAACCAATTTTAAATTTATTCCAAAAATTTATAAAAAATTAGAAAAACATTTTATTTAACGTTAAAATAATCCTTACGGTAAAATAACTTAAATAATTATACTAGGAAAGAAAAATAAAACTCGAATTCGTACGTAATTAAATAAAGAAATATTATAACCAAAAAGGGTTGGAAAAATTAACTTTTTTAAAAAGAAAAATAATTTATTTAATTACCAAAAGTATTTAAACGAAATGACCAAATAAAAAATTCGATTTTAAATATATCGGCCTTTACAAAATTATAAAGAAAATTTCAAATAATAATTATGAACTTAAATTATTACCCAAAATTAAATTCTATTTAATTTTTTATACATCCTTATTTAAGTTAACCGAAAATACTATTAAAATACATATTCAATAAAACGATATAAAAATAAAAAATAAATAAAAATATAAAATAAAAAAGATTGTGAACATATGAAAAATAAACGGACTTATTTAATACCTAGTTAAATAAATAAAAAATTTAATTCCGAAATCTTTTAAAAATTTATAAAAAATTTTATATATACTTAATAATTATTAAAAAAGTTTTACTAACGGAAAAAATACCAAAAATCGTATTTCAATTTAAACTATTAATAAAAAAATAACTAAAGTAATTATTAGCAGGTAAACCTACGGATATAATAATTTTAAATTCCGTTTTTAAACGATTTTATTTTTTAACATTTTTTTAATCCGTTAATACGTCCAAACGCTTTACGTTTTTACGAATTAACTTTATCTTTTTTTTACGAAAAAATACCTATTACTTTTTGATACGAAAAAGGCGAACGATATATTTAAAAACTTCGGACGTTTTGTTTATGAAATTTTTCCGAAATTAAAAAAAAACGTTTTTATATAAATTATTGCTTATAATTCAACCGATTTTAATACGACCGATATTTTTTAAAAAATTATAAGAAATTACTAACCCGTTATAATAATAATGCGAATAACGAACGTATTATTTATAACGCTTAAAATCTTTCATTATAATATACCGAAAACCTTTTTCGGAATAAGGAATATACGTTATAATTTTAAAACCAACCTTAATAATAAAATTAACAAAAAAAAAACAATACTTTTTTTTAATTAAAACGATAACGAGGTTTACGATCAATTACACGACCCGATATAATAAGAACGAATCTGTACTTACAAAAAAAATCTTCGGGGCGAAAGTTTTAAAAAAAAAATCGTATTATAATACAACATAAGTAAACCTCGGAAACGGTCTTTTAGCGGAAAAAACCGAAAACAGGATTTAAATAAGTTAAATCACGTAATATGGATTTCCTTAAATTAAAATATTTATCGTAATCTATCAGAAAAATTTCCTTAAATTAAGATATTTATCGTAATTTATTAAAAAGATTTCCTTAAATTAAAATATTTATCGCAATCCGTTAAAAATATATATATATATTCGTTAAATCCATAAGTTAAATAATTACAGCTTACAATATAATTTCGTTACCTAAAATACTCTTGATATTACGAAACGTAATTAAGTTACTTTATTACTTAATTTCTTATAGTACTCTACTAATATAAACCCGTTAATTTAGGTTTAATAGTTGGTTAATAAGCCTAGCCGTCACAATTTGCTAGTTATTATCGAAAGTTTATTAAAAACTTCATCGAATAGTGATACCTTTTAATAAACGCTAAAAACGGAAAAAGTTCTTTAATAAATTAAAAAAGCTATCACTAGTTAATTAATATTAATTATATACAATTTAAGTCGTTTATTTAAGCTAAAAACTAATACTTTAGATTATGCTTTAAGGGCAGTAATCGGATAACGAAACGATTAAGATATAGTACATTTTGTTAATTTTCTTTCCTATAAATTATAAGAACTTAAATTACGTTATGTTATTCCTGACAAAAAGTTTATAGCTATTATTAAAGCATTTCGCGAATTTAAATATTTTTCCAAAAGTAATTAATATTAAGTTAAGGTTTATACGGATTATAAAAATTTCAGCCGGTTAATTATAATTAAAGAATGTATAATACGATAACTTCGCTATACGGAAAAATTAACGGAGTACGATTTTGTTATTATCTACTGTAAGGATATAAAAAACGGTAAAATTAACGTTTTTAACAAATGATCCGACTTTAAAGAAAAAACCGTCTAAATTATTTATATAATATTTAATACTATTATAAACAAATAATTACGTTTACAACAAGTTATAATAATACGAGTAGTATCTTTAAATATATATTAAAGAGTCAAAGTATATAACGATAATTTATAAGAATAAACGGAAACAATTCTAATTTCTAAGAAAGTATAAGAACGACTTAATACGAAATATATATAAATATTAATTACATAAATAAATAAGGATTTATAAAATCTTTAAACGTTTTTAACGCGCTTATTATCTTCTAAAAAGAAAAAATATAATATAGAAATATTGCATTAGTACGACGTTTATGACAAAACAAAAATATGATAATATAAACCTTATAGAAAATTACAACTATTATTAATTATAAAACGACCGTAGAATTCCATTATAATAAATTTTATCATCAAACTTCCTTTATTAAAAAACTCAGTTACAATTACATATTACGTCAGCATCTTCATAATTATCAACCGGTTTACAAAATGTTTTTACTTTATATCATATCGTAAGAATGCGAATGCCAAATAAATAATATATATTGTATTTAGAAACATTTTTAAGGTATAATGATTACCGTATGAAATTATATTTAATAAAGGCATAACGTTCGCCTTTAAGTTTTGACAAAGTCTAGTAATATAAATCGGCCTAAATTATAAGTTATTTAGTACGTTTCGACCCTAAAGAGATGGGCAAATAAAACGACAATACCAAACGTTGAAAATATATTTACGATATTATATTAATTACGAGCAAAATAACTAAATTAAAAAATTACTAGTAATTTAAATAACTTATAGTATTAGTTACCATAAAAGTAGTAAAATCATTTTGTTAATAACTAATTTCGGATTCGCCCTCGAAACTTATAAGAAAGGATAATAAAAAACCCTGCTTAATATTAAAGCTATATTTATAGTAAAATAATTTAAGTAATTATATCAAAAAAATAAAAACGGAACTTAAGTTCGTACGTAATCAGATGAAGAAATACTCTAACTAAAAACGATTAAAAAAATTAACCTTTTCGGAAGCGAAAATAATTTATCTAACTATCAAAAATCTCAAAATTAAGCGCCTAAGTTAAAAACTCGATTTTAAATACATTAGCCCTTACAAAATTACCAAAAAGGTTTTAAAGAATAATTACTAATTAAAACTATTACTTAAAATTAAACTGCATCCAGTTATTTATATATGCTTACTTAAGTTAGTAGCAAATACGGTTAAAGTGCATACTTAATAAAAACGATATAAAAGTAAAAAGTAAACAGGTATATAAGGTAAAGAAAATTCTTAATATAAGGAAATTCGACGGACTCACCCAATACCTAATTAAGTAAAAAGACTACCTGAACTCTGAAAACATTTAGGAATCCGTAAAAAATTTTTATAAACGCTTTACGGTTGTTAAAAAGTTTCTACCGGTAACAGCGAAACTAAGGATAACGTCCCAATCTAACTCGTCCATAGAAAGCCATTCGGCGTTGTTAAAAATTAGCTAATTTAAAAAAATAACAACGTATATTTTAATTTTTAAACGATTTTTCTCTTTAACCGCTTTTAATCCTTTAACTTATTTAAACTTTCCACCCCTTAGCTAATCATTTTTACCCCCTTTTCGCGCAAAAAAACTTAGTATTTCTTTAAACGAATGAAACGCGAAATTTGTTTAAAAATTTCGAAAGTCTTATTTGAAATATCCTGTCGAAACTATAAAAAAAGGGCTTTTGTAGAAATTATTTCTTTTAATTTAAACGATTTTTAATACGCTTAATACTTCTGAAAAAATAAAGCGGGATTACTTACCCGTCGTAACAACGGTTAATATAACGAACGCATTTTTTGCAACGCTTAAAATCCTTATTATAACGCATTTCAAACCTTGTTCGAAATAAAAAGTGCATAGTATAACTTTAAAACTAAATTTAATAATATAATAAGTAAAGGAAACGATGTTTTCCTTTTGATTAAAACGGTTGCGAAATTTGCGGTTAGTCGAACGACCCGATATAATATAAAAAATGATTACTTGCCAGAAAAGTCTTCGGGACGAAAATTAAAAAAAAAAAAAAAAAAAAAAAAAAAAAAAAAAAAAAAAAAAAGGTTCGTATAATAACACGAACGGCTAAGCTCTAAAAAACGGTCTTTTGGCGGAGCCGAAATAAACCCCAAGTAAGTCGAATTACGTAAGTTTGGATTTATTTAAATTAAGATATTTACCTTAATCTACCAGTTTAGATTTACTTAAATTAAACATCCACTTAAAACTACCAATTTGGATTTACTTAAATTAAAACGTCCACCTCAATTTAATTAAAAATATAAACATTCGTTATTTTATAATTAAATAACGGCAGCTTACAATACAACTTTATTACTAAAACACTTTTAGTACTACGAAATGTAACTAATTTAGTTTTCGATTGCTTAAATCCTATAGTACTTGTTCTAATATAAACCTGTACGTATAGGTTTAATAGTTAGTTAATTAGCCTAGCCGTCACATAATAGTATAGTTAATATTCTCGTATATAATAATTAATTAATCTGAATTTTAATGTCGAATTAAATTATATATCTTACTTATATAAAAGTTTTATTATAAAGCCGAATACGTAATTATAGATAAATTTTAACTTTAACGTAAGGCTACCGCGTCGCCGCGGCAAGGATAATATGCCCTCGTTTTAATAGTGTTAACCGTATTTCAACGGTTAGCTAGGTTGACGGTTACCCAGGTCGACGGCCTAAGGCTTTTAAGGCTTTTGGGTACTTATAACCCATAGGGATCTCTCTAGTTAGTAAGGTACAATCCTCGGTTATTTCGTTTTTAATAGTTCTCATATAAATTTGTATAGTTAATCATGAATTTTAGGTACCTAGTTAATGTGGTAAAGAAGGATCCGGACACGTGGGAAACCTACGGCACTAACTGCAATATCCTGGAATATGGTATATGTTAGTTAGCCGGGTGCTTAAAGCACCCCAAATATGGAAAGGCTTCTTTTGATTAGGAACATATATGTTCCGAAGCTAAGCTACTTAAAGTTGTTGTATGCGTCCAAGAGCACCTACAACTAGATGAATATAACAATAACTGATATTCCTTGTATCTGACAAATATTTCTTTGAAGTACCTTAGCCACGAAGTATATATGTTCCGATCAGAGGGAATCTTTCCGTATAAAGGGTGCTAGCGCACCCCCTGAGAGCTGAAAGGTACATACATGCTCCGAAGCTAAGGGGTAGTTTTCAAACTTTCAGCAAAGCGGCTGATTCTGAATATACTTAGTTTTTTCCGAAAATGTATTATGGGGCATGTACCCCAGGGATCTTTGTTATTGGTTGTGGATACCGTACCCGTTTTTCGACGATTCACCCAATTAAAATTAAATTTTCCTTTTTTAATTTTGCTGAACGTAAGGACACAAGCATTTATTTCCGAAACCGGTACTGAAAGAATTGTGGGCCGACGGCTGATTTGTTTTGATTCGTCGAAATTTCCGGCCTTTGTACTACTCCATCAAAAAAGGTCATTCAGCAAGCCCTTCTGAAAGTTTGAGAACTGCACCTAAGCTACTTAAGGCTGTACGCGTGCAACAGCACCTACAACTAGATGAATATAACAAGAACAACTGATGTCCCCTATGTCTGACAAATTCAGTTTCAGCAGTTCCACTTCTAACTTGCTGAATGACAAGGTTGGCACGTGCCACAAGAATCAGATTCTGAATGGTCCCGAACTGGGCCTAAGTAGGGATTCTCTCCTGCATGGTGATTATGTGCACATGTCATCGGAATGCGACAAACGTCGTTGTCAACAATCGGTTAGATGACGGGTGCTAATGCATCCTCATCTGCTAGCTAATTACAGGTATGCTAGTGCTAGACAGTAAAATCATTGTGTCCATAGTGCAATTATCAAGAACCTCTGATAAAGCCATTCGTTTCCACTGCTTTACGTTCGGTTCCTGAGAGTTTCCTGAACCTTAGAGCGAGACTCTTTCATCCTCCGATGCTTTGGCAGTAGCGCCTACTCGAATCGATGGGGATCAGCAGCCTCAGGCAACAAGCAGGTGGGCTGTCGAGGATGACGAGCAGACCCTTTCTTCCAGAAGCACCTAGGCCGCCCCAGTGGCGGGAATCTCTTCCATCTTAGTCTTCTTAGAGGGGGCCTCGGACTCCTCTCCTTCATCGTCGTCCGCGGGAGCTGCGCGTTTGCCCTTGCCCTTGCCTTTGGTCGCGGCTGCCTTTTTGGGCGTCGAGGTGTTGCGGCTGGTGCTGGTGGCCTTACCGGGCGAAGAAGGGTCGCCGGTGGCGACAGCAGCTTCGAAGAAGCTGTTCTTCTTACAGACCTAGGCTTTTCGTTAGCGTGTGACATGGGATAAAGAAGGCGAATGTATCAAGTCGCGTTTCGCTACGTATGGAGACTGATTTGTAATGGGCGGATATCTCTGTTATGGGAACAAAGCGAGCGAAGGGATGGGATGAGTGGTGATAGTATCAATATTCAGGTACGTGTAGTACATGTGCATGTCCCCCAGGGTGGTGAAGCTAGGGCTGTGGAAGCAGAGTCAGAAAGGGTAGGATGGGAATGAAAGCATACCTGATACATGCGGTCTTTGGCTGTCTTAGGTCCCTTGAACTGAAGCTCCTCAACTACGGAGTCCCAGTTGACTGTTCCAGCTAGCCACGGCTTTGCGGTGGGTGCGCTGTTTCGCAGGACCGAGAGGATAAGCTTGAGATCTCCTGCTGAAATGGCTGGCCCATCGGCGCCTTCCTCAGAAGAGGCACCTTTGGTGGTCGTAGTCTTCTCGGTCTTTTTCGGGGCCATCTTGATAGTGGTAGGATGGTTAGCTTGGTAGCTTGAGGGCAGGCCTTGCCAGTAGATAGATATGTTCTGCTTCGGAATTGAGATACTCGGTGCTCGATCCTCGTCAAAGAAAGCGTAGGGATGGACAAAGAGATAAAGTTTTGCAGGTGATCGATGTAGATTGGCACCTGAAGGTTTCTGCGGAAACAAGTAGGCGCACCAAGGAAGACACGGGTGCTGTAGGGATGAAACGGGACAGGGTATAGTAAGAATAGAGGATAGCAGGATGGATGAAGTAACAGCGGGGATAGTAGTTATAACCATAACTGCGGCCAGACATACCTTGGTTTCTTGGGTCGCAATTGACTGGTAAGAGAGCAGGCTTAACTTGCTAGGTAGGTTGGCGAAAATGATCTGGAAGCGCGACTCAACTTTATCACTTTTGAAGTACGAGGGGGGGGGGGAATTCGACGAAAAGCTACCAAAATCAATAAAGGATGCTGAGATGCTTGATCTCGGGGCAACGTGAAAATGTGCAAATAATACGGGATGCGCATGAGACAGGGAAAAAGGTTGCTAAGGTGTTCAACAATTTGGAGAGGTAATCTTGATACCGAACGAAGTTACTGGAAGTAGGTTCCGTGTTCATATATGGAAGCTAGCGGGGATATTAAGTATCACCCGAGGTGATTTGTAGTTGAGTCGACAGGAAAAGGTTAGCCACCCCCATCAACCAAGTGGTTACGGAATGAGGATCACCACACAACAACTATACTTGCACAACAGCCATGATAGGTAGTTATTATTACTATAGCGTCATAGAATACCCGCGATGTCTACTTCAGTAGCCGTTGATGCTATGGTCTGTCCTAGTTTTATCCAAATCTCAGTACATGTATATAGAATCATCATGAAGGTAGTTGCATATTGTCAGGAAATTATGTAAGTTCATTGATCATTTACATTATGTGCATGTGCTCGTTTTCCAGTTTCTTCCCCTTTTCTTGCACCATTAACATACGTGTTATCAAGGAATGACAATGATGTTACTCGTAGAACTTATCCAGGTGGGCCTAGGAAGGTCCATTAGTTCGACATCTAATATGAACCATCAACAACGTAACGGTAAGAGTACTCGCTGCATCTTGCATCTAGCGGAGATAATTTGCATGTATTAAATCCTTTTGCGCAACCTAGCCCCGCCCTATGATTCCATCCAATTACATCAAACGCTTCCTATTTAGGGGCTTCGTTAATGGTCGAAGGGAAAGTCATTGCTTACCAAGGAAATAGGTCTCTTAACAATATAGATGTAGCAGCTTGTCCTCCGATGGCTTCCGTTCCGCCGGTCCACCATGCTTGCTTTGTTCGCATTTCGCCAATGGGGAGAATAGGCAGTCCTATCAGATAATGCGGTAACTTTTCAGTCATTGCAATTGTTTCTGTCTACCGAGCTGGGCAGTATCATGGAAGCTCAGCTCGCTACGGCGATGATTCTCTGCGCATACGGCGTCTTCGACCAAAGCGAGAGCAACTCGCATGTCCGTCTTCACGGGGCTGGAAATATCATGCAAAGTCTCATGACCGAGGCCCTGGCCAGCCTGCCCGACTACTTCCTGGTCACTGCGTTTCTATACCATGAAATCCCGGGGGCTTTCAGTAATCCTCGCCGACATGGTCAAGATGGCCATGCGTCCTTAATACCTGAAGAAGATAGATTTTGACAAGTTGACCATCATCGGTTCCCCCGGACGATTTGTGGAAGAAATAGCAATCATCACTTACATGAATGTTCTGCGAGCACTCGAACATTTTGGCGAGTTGAAGCGATTCTCTCCGCTTCAGACGAGCCCGCACAATGGAGGATGACATGCCATGGAGTGTAGGATTAAGAATTTGGAACAACGATTAGACCCCGACCAAGCAAATCAACTTACTCCACGTGAGCGCCTCAAGGTCTAGCCCACAGCCGAGCTACCTCACATCACCATCTTGCTCTACCTCGAGAGGACATGCAGGCCGTCAGAGTTACAGGAACTGAGGACTATCTATCTACAGCAGTCCTTCCATCTGCTAGACACTTTAGAGGTATGCACGAGCCCCTGGCCGCTCTTCGTGATCACCTGCGAGACGGAGACCGATGAACAGAAGACTGGGATCCTCCAGATACCGGACCGAATTGCGCATGAGTGTGGGATTGGGGATCTCTTCACTCTGCGCAGAATCATGGAGTGTTTCTGGAAGCAACATGATCTGCGGCCGATGTAAGGGCGACATCGAGTGCCAAATGGTGGGATGTTGTTAACCTGAACACCGCGGCGCCGTGGTTCATCCGAGACCCGAGAATAGGGATGCACAGTTAAAGGCCATCCGTGAGCAGTCGTACCCTGGCATACGAGGTTCATAAAGCAAGTTGGCTTCCATTGATACAAGGATCGCTTGGTTGGTGTATCCATAGGATCCGACCCAGGGTTATTGAGAATCCGCCTCTAGGCTCGAACGTCAAATCAGCATAGGCCGCTTATCACTCGGTAGACATGAGGGTACAGCTACGTCCCCGTCTGCTTGACAGGGTGTCCACATCAGGTTGTTCTTCAAATTCTTCCCAAGGATACGGGAAGCAGCACGGACAGAATACTGTTGCGGCGAAGGATAAGACGTGTTCAAGGCTTTGCACATATATGATGCCTACTTGGTATAGAAGCCTTCAAGACTGGAGGTTTTGGGATCCAAAAACGGCGTCCTCTATACCACATGCGACCCACAAAATGGACATCTTCACGTGACCATCACCCCACGAAAGTTGCACTGGATAGTTGAATCGGTCGTTTTCATAACCCTTTTATTAAAAATGGCAAGTTCATGGAGAATTGAGGTTGTATTATAGACTGCAAATGAATAGATTCTAACGTCACTGTATAAATCCCTCATAGCGTGTAATAAATGGAAGTTATGATAGAGTATGGACTGTTAGGAGAGGAAATGGCTGTAGCACTGAGGCTTGGCTGTAAAACGGAAAGAAACGGTTGCAGTGTGTCTTTAAAACGGTAAAACACAGCCGTTTCGTTAAATTTAACTTAGGAAGAAGACAGTCACCCTATGGGGGTATGCTTAGCAGCACAGCAAGGAAGAATACTGCCCCACAACGGTGCGCTCCGAACCAATCAATATCAGCGATCCAATCGCAGTATCCCATCCAGACATCATCAAATATAATAAAGCACTATTAGCAACCGCCAAGTGTCGTCAAGTCTCTTTTTTGATAAGTCCAAGCACTAGAGTAGCTGGTCAATACTGGTGCAACCTCCTGTAACATGATTTGGGGCTTTAAAAAGTGGTGCTTGAAAAGTTTCCTCAGCCGCTTCCTCTCCCTGATCGCGAGGTCAAGAGGCGGATCGAGCTTCACCGAATCATATCGGTTAGAGAAGTGTCTTGTTGGTCCTAATATTAGTTAAGATACAGATAGGTCCCCGAAGCGGCCTACGGCGTCTTTATTGTTCGTTCGCTAAAAGTCTGCCTAGTTCTCCATAGGCGTCCTAACGTGTCGAATCGAGTCATATTTTTAGAAGCTCATGGTCGGAACTATGAATACGGCCACGTAATTAATTCCTAGTCAACGGCCCATAGCATCCTGACCATCTATGCCTGGCTCAAAGCGCTTATGCTTCCTCGAGCTAGCCCTGTACGCCGCTGTGGTCGGACACGCCGATATTTCAAAGTGGAATAACAAGCGTCCGCAGATGATGGATTTAACCTGCTCCCATAACCTCATGGAATCCACCATTTCCGCCTTGCGGGCGCCAATATCGGACATCTGATTCGACTAGCGATAACAAATGTCACAAAACAGTCGATTTAGGCCCGTTCCTCGGGGTCTATGGACATGATGAGGGCTGCCCTGCCTTCCCTTTTCAGACAAGGCACACTCGCAGGAGCTGAGATTCAGGCTCCTCTGCGCTGACGAATCCTGTTGTCCGTCAAGGGTCCTGGCAGACCGACTATTTTCTCTAAGCTCCATACGAGAATGCTGGATATGTACATGACGGGATTGGCACCCCACGCCTGTTGGACATGAGGCTTCTGTCTGGGGACAACGATTGGATCGGAGCCCTGGAAGAATCTAGTTAGTCAGTTCTGGCACTAGTGTGCTGTTGAGACCGCCCTTAGGCGTGTAGTAGCTTACCGTACGAGAGTTGAGGGACCAAACCTTATCCAACTAAAGTGATCGAATCGAGATGTTACCTTGGAATTGCAGCTTAAACTAAGACGTCCGCGGTTTTCGATTCCATGCAGATTAGTTTAATTTATTTAACAAGCCAAAAGTTAAATTATAAGGTAACTTTTATGGCTAATCTATCCTTTTTGTAACTTTTTTAATTTTTTATTACGGGCTATACCTGATACGTCTTATATTGGTTATTATTTAAGATAATCTTTTATGGTTCCATAAATACATACCTTAAAACGATTTTCGAATAAAATAAATTAAGTGAAAAATTATCATACGTTAGTAAGGATAAGGCCATAAGGGGTTTTACGAACTTAATCCGCCTCTTAAATGTCGTAAAAATTAATTATATTTTAAGTTAAGCCTAATTTGTGGATTATTTTTATTTAAAAATAACGGTAAGCCAACCGAAAAGAAGTTAACTTTTACCATCCTTTAAACCTTAAACCTGGCCTGATTCTGCTTAAAAAGGGTGTTGCTTAGAGGTACGAAGGCGAATAACAGCTTTGGTCTGATTAAACGCGTCAGGCCTAATTTGAGACTTCTGAGCTCTCGGGATTCCGGATAAATAACGCCTAATTCTCTCAAGATCGTGCCAGTTTAGGCCAAATGTATTGAGCAAGAACTGTTTCGAAACTGATTTAACGATCCTGAATATCATCCCAGAATCGTGACCAAGGGCTAGAGAAGGTATAGTTCTCTTGTATATGGCAAATGTGGCCCGTTGTGGGGGTACGATTCCTTCATTCTAGCCGCTGAATTTCTGAACTTTATTCTTGTCCATCTTATTAGGTTACTCGCTGGCCGTCTAACTTGACCTCAAGGTTCATCGGCGAAGCGCCGCGCCTTCGAGGCCTCCTGTCGAAAGTTACTTGACAGAGATCTGAAGGATGTCTCGTTAAGCGTTCAAGTCTCGCTTCGCTTGCACGGGAGTCAATCGCTACCACAGGAGATATTCCGGACCTCCTTTGCCGTTGTATCAGAGGCTAAGTGGCCTCACGAGGGTGGCCTCGTTAGCAAACATATAGTTATCCTCCACAGCTTCCAGATATCTATTTCTCTCACGTCTCGTCTAGTGATGCAGGGCAAATTCACTAGAATCCAATGCCTTATCTGCTCGTTCTAGATGCCTCCTCTTCCCGCTGTTTACTAGCATATCCGTCTCCGGTCATCCTCGTCGTTTCTCTTTGTTCGGCCGGTCGGAGGCTAGCAATCGGTGCCACCTTTGCTTTCGGGTGTCTGCGGGATGTATCGGACTTCGAAGCAGATTCAAGAGAAAGTTAAGAGGTGAGTGGCTGCCTGAGGCAGTTATTTAGGGAGGCACGGGCCTTAGCTAAACCTGAGCGCTCTGATAGGTGATTGGCTCTGTGCGACCCAAATATGAGGCCGAAATTAAATTCGCGCATCATACTTTTGTTCAGATGGTCGTCGAGGCCGCCTCCACCAGCCCCGCGACCGCATAAGCGATTTCCGGATGAAGAGTGCCGATCCAGATTTAACCAGAAAAGGACCCGGATTCAGTTCGCGTTTTCCAGTAAAAAACCCTTGGTCGCCCCAGCTTAACTGGATCCAGTTCCCAAAAGACTGGAATAAGTTCTTGGCAATGGCCGAGCAGGCGGGATTAATCGGCAGAAAGGATCCTAAGAAACCGACCGAGGCGGATATCAAGGAGTCGCCCAAAGTCTAGAAGAACTGTAACAAGCTTGTTCTGGTGACCAGGCTGATAGAGAATGGTGAAATCCGACCAGGTTCTTATCACTGGCATTGGTGCATCTACGGCAAATGTCGATCACGCTCGGTACTTCAAGAAGATGATACCCAAGTCCCGACTGACTTCAGATCGCGATTTGAGGAATATGTCTAAAGCATTTGATGCAAAGGCGGAGACACAGGAGTTGATCTACTGAGGGACGAGAAGACGCATCATGGGTACCAGTAAACATGGAGTATCTGCCGATAACTTCGTTTGGCATGAGCGTGTCACAGACCGGTCCACATATCATCACACACAACTCTCGGGGCATTGTTGCATGATGCGTGCGAACTCGATGAATTACCGGCAGTCGAAACAACACTGGAGAACCTAGGTGTTATCGACCCTTTCCAGCTCATGAAGCAAAAATTCAGCGAGCAAACACACCAGTCCAAACCAGAATCATGTCGCAAGGCAGAAGCTGGTAAAGACACGAACCCGCTAACGGTCGGCCGAGCTTAAACTCCAGTGGAGAACTCCATACAACGACCGAAAGCTTCCTCCAGTGACCAGTAATCAAATTATTTCTTCAGACGCCCGCCACATCAGCGCACCGCCAGCAATCAGACTCCTCGTCAATCAGGGGGGTTAGGCACTTACGCCCTAGAGTCGCCAGTCGTATCAGCACACCGCCAGCAATCAGACTCCTCGTCAGTGAGGGGGTTAAACGCTTACAACCTAAAGTCGCCAGTCGTATCAGCACACCGCCAGCAATCAGACTTCTCGTCAGTCCGGGGGTTAGGCACTTACTT